>JAGDQP010003082.1:0-97375 GCA_022664845.1 Lepisma saccharinum
GCGCGACCATCCGTGGGAAAATCTGTGCGATAGAGGGTATAGTCCTTCAATATCACAGATTCAGTTGTTTTAAACTTGGTTTCCTGAAAGCAAACTACAACAGGGGAAAGATCTGATAACAAGACTTGCAGTTCTTCATAGTGGGAATGAAATCCGTTAAGATTCCATTGGAGCATAGCCATTGGGATGAAGATTAATAAAAATATTACCTTTTAAGTCGAGGTTTATTAAATTTCCCTCCCTTTCCGACTACAGTATACTCCGAATCCATCATCTCATCCTCAATCATATCTGATTTGAGGGATGAACTCGGCGCATTAGGGACATGTGGAGAATTTTGATGTGCTAGTTGAGTTGCAAGCACAGTAGTGAGACGTTTGATGCTCGTCGCTAGTGGTGACATTCGACCAGATCGTGAGATTGTACTGGCACGAACAGTAGGTACAGCCCGTGGTGTCTTAGAAGACTTCCGAGGGGCGAGTTGGTGCTCAGTATGCCTCGGCGTAACTTGAGAAGGTGAGGCTTGGCGATTTTTTGGAGATTTGTCACCTTGAGGTCTCTCAGTTTGAGTTGACACAGAAACTGTCTGGGTGCCAACCGAGACAGTTTTTACTGGTAATCGTGCTGCGACCGTGGAAAACGCACCAGACGGAAGGGTGCGTTGAGACTCTTTTACGCGACGTTTAGCATCTCCAGCAGATATTTTCTCAATCACCATCAGCTCTCGAATGCGTTTTTCCTCTTTAAAGATCGGACAGTCACGCGACCAGGCCGTGTGATCACCCTTGCAGTTAACACACTGAGGTTTCAGTGATGTGCAAGGTCCCTCACCATGGCTACTGGTACCGCATATTGCACAAACAGCAGAGGTCGCCTTACACGACGTGCTGGTGTGTCCATAGTGCTGACATTTGAAACAGCGGAGCGGACTCGGTATATAAGGACGGACAGGTAAGCAATAGAATGCTGCCTTCACGTCCTTGGGGAGCTGTGGCATGGCAAACGTCAAAATTAACGAACTCGTGGGTTGCAGTTCTCCACTCTTTCTAGTTTTAATGCGCCTAACGTTCACGACACCTTGGCTGGCAAGTTCATCCTTAATTACTTCTTCAGGGACATCTTGCAAGTCCCAACAAGATATTACCCCCTGACTGTAATTGAGTTGACGATGCGGTTCAACTTGAACCTCGAATTGGCCTAGAGTCGTCATTCTTAAGAGATTAGTTGACTGCTTGTTAGTTGACGTCTCCACGAGCAAGGTGCCGTTGCGAAGCTTTTTAACATGTTTAAGTTCGCCGGCGACATAATGCAATTGTTTTTGTATAATGAAAGGGGATAACCCCTTCAAACCACCTGGATTCTCTGCTTCATTCTTTACTTTAATAACAAGATATCGTGTGATAGCCGGTACGATACTTGTCTGTTCCTCTACGTCTATTTTTTCTGCTGTGTCACTGGTTGTTTCGGTAACTATATGCGCCTTCTTTCTATTATCTTCAGTGACTTTCTCTTCATTCTGTCTCTTTGTCTTCTTTTCTGTGCGCGAAGGCGACTTGTTAGGATGTGGTGGAGCCATGATGAATGTTAGCCGTAAATGTCCACACTTCTCCGTCTTCGTTCTGAGGAGCCAACGAGGCTGCCGGGTACTACCCTCATCACCCTTGTCAGCAAGCTGGAAATCGAGGTGAAGTCCAATGACTTGGCATCGAAATCACTTGTACTCCCGACTGATGGATACTTGGGACACCCACTCCCCCGAGTGTTGGCGAGACCAAAGGTCCGAAGAGCTCCCCAATGGCGCACTTCCCAGTCTCAACGAGCTAGACCATCCAAGAATCTGCTGTTAAGAACTAGGCGCTATCCAATGGTTCCGCCCCCTTTCCTCGGGCCCCAGGGGCCAGCGTCAATGAAAGTACAGCCTGTCACATCCTTGGTCATTGCGTGGAGGCGCAACTCACAGCACAGGAGGAGATGAAATAATGAGTCATCAATGGATGAGAAATGAGGTGAATGTGAATGGAACTCCTCTGTGCTGGTCCTCCTTTCAAGCAGCGTAGGTGTTTAGCTGCGAGGGCTGATTGCAGCCAGCAAAAGCCAGCTGGACGATGGGGTCGCCAATTCCCTACGCCGTATACGAGCAGCGATGGTCTGCTGCTCGGGCTATGTGATGGTGCATCACGTTGCGGCCCGTAGGCCTGCGATGAGGTCGCCAATCCCCTACGCTAGGCTTGATGAAGGTCTTCCACTTTTCTTTTCACATATCTCGGTCTCATACCATCCTCATCCATGCAGTTCCTAAAAAAACACTTGATGTCATCTACCCATCTTGCATTTGGACGTCGCCTCGGTCGTTTCTTTTCTCTAGGAATCCAATGTAGTACATTTGTCGTCCATCTCACATCTCTTCGTCTAGCTATGTGACCGGCCCATCTCCACTTCATCTTCTTCGCAGTCTTGATTATATCTTCTAACTTTGTGCTCGAATCCATTCATTTGTCTTCCTCTCCCTCCTAGTCTCCTAGCATGCACCTCTCCATCACTCTTTGTGTGATTGATTTTTCAGTCGTTTGCGCATTCAATGTCCAAGTTTCGCACCCGTACATCATTACAGGTAAGACACATTGATTATAAACTTTACGCCTCAGACACATTGGAAGTTTGCTTTTGAAAATAAAGTGTAGTCTTCCAAACGAATCCACGCCATCTTACATCTATTCATTGCATCAGTCAACTTGGCATTCGAAGTTTTGAGCTGGCCTAGGTAAACATACTCATCAACTATGCCTTTTGTTTCTACCCTAATCTTTATTTCCTTCTTTGCAGCATGTTGATTGTACATTACTTTTGTTTAACCTAAATTCATTTTAAGTCCTATTTTCGAACTCTCATTACATAGCTCTTCCATTCTGGTTTGTAGTTCCTCTTCACTTGAAACAAACAGCACTATATCTTCAACGAATCGTAGGTGATGAAGATATTAGCCATTGACCTTTATTCCACCTTCATCCCAGTTTAAATTTTGGAACAATCTCTCCAGGACAGCTGAAAACAGTTTTGGAGAAATTGAATATCCCTTCCCTATCCTTTTCCATATTTAAATTTCTCACTTTCTTGTTGTAGTATAATGACAGATGTAGCAGTCGAGTAAATGTTTCGCAGTAGCTTGATGTATATGCACTTTCGATGCCTTGATGTTCAAGTGATTCAAGTGCTGCTACCAAGGAGACGGAATCGAAAGCTTTTTCAAAATTTATGAATCCCATACATAGTGAAAGTTCGTTCGTTCGATATTCATTAGTCCTTTCGATAACTTCATTCTATGTTTGTATGTGGTCCATTGTGCTAAATCCACGTCGAAATCCGGCTTGTTCAATTCCCTGGTTAAAATCTGAGTCTCGTTCAAGAGCAAGACGATTCAAAATAACTTCGGTGAATATTTTGTATAGAACTGACAGTAAACTAACTGGTCTATAGTTTTCGAAGCATTCTTTGTCCCTTTCTTATACAGTTATAAGTAAATGGAGGTTGGAATTATAAGAAATAGTAGGATTTCCTCCAGGAGATTTGTTGCACTGTACGTCTAGTAGTTAGACAACCAACATGACAGCACAAATATGCGCGAAAACATGATATGCCAGGATATTCCTTCATCTGAAGGACGAAAGTTTTAGTCATTCATCATCATATAGAGAACCACGAGAGACAGAAATCCCATTCTTGTCTTGCTCAAACACACACACACACAGAGCGACAGAGAGAAGCATGGAAGAAGACGGGGAAAGAGCGAAAAAAGAGAGGAGAAAACAAAGAAAGAGGGAAAGAAAAATGGCGCAAGACATGGAAATAAATGAAATTTTAACGATTATGAACACACAGTCCTCGTGCCCCCTCTCTCTGTGTCTTGTGCCTTTCTCCCTTTACGAGATAAATCTCTTTGAGGAGCAATCACGATCATTTACAGCGCTTAATTCCTTGAAGAAAAAAATTTGAAATCCAGACTGGGAATCCAACTCAGAACTTTCAGAATGAGAATCTGACACTCTAACCACTTAGCTACACAGACCATAACAAATGTGTCAACCATTAAACTCACTTCCCTCAGCGGTTTATATATATATAATAAATAAATCACAGCCATATTCGATCCACTACTGGATGAAGCCTCTCCACGAAGGGAGGAGTTGGTCTACTGCTCCCACGCTAACCAGACGAGTTGGGAGAGGAGAGCCGAAGCTCTCACTGTGATCGCTTCTGTCTTTTATTCACAGCAGCTCCCCAATTGTCCTCACGATGCTGGGTCAACACCGTAATTTTTTAGCCCCCACCGGGAATCGAACCCGGGACCGCTCGCACTGAAGTCGAGCGCGCTACCGACTAGGCTACGCAAGAGCTCATATATATATATCCTAATTTTCAGAACTATCTTTCAAGTAAGTAAATCCCACTTGCTGGCAGCGCGCTTATTCGCAAATCCCAACGGATAAGAATAAAACAAATGTTTTCGAAATTCTGCGTTCAAAGTGCTTTTGGCAGAAGTGGGTGATGTAAACAGTTGGGGATTTAAATACAATACCAAGAGCACAAGTTGCCAGCTGCTTAGCGTGGCGCATTGGTACGACGCTGGCTCACGAAATAATCCGGGTTCGATCCCCGGCGGGCGGGCGAGTTTTTTTTCTTAAAATTATATTTTTAGAAGTTTTAGTGTATTATTATTTATTCCTTTCTTGCAGTTTCAAGATAGTTTTTAAAAGTGCAGTTTTTATATTAAAAAAAGTTAATTTTTCTTATTGTCTTATTAACATCGCTGGCCAGACCTGGTTTATTTATATATATTCTAGCTTTCAGTAGCCTCTATTTGGATGCCAAAGCAATTATTAATAATAAATATGAACATATACAAATACTGTATATTTTGAAAGAAAAATTTTGCTCCCGCCGGGATTCTAACCCGCGTATTTTATTTAGTAAAACAACGTCTTACCGCTGCACCAAGGTAGGATCTGAAACATACTAGTTTGGTCGTTGTATTTACAGTGGATGGCGTCGGAGCCTGTCACTATTACGTAGTAGGTGGTGATGACCTGAACCTTTTTACTATTTTAATCCTCAACTTTTGAGTGTGGGCCGTAAAAATTTGTATTACGCCTTTTTGATTGGTGGTCCATCGATTCAGCGAAAAATTGCGCTTGTGCCAGATTATCATCTCGGGAGTGTTCCTAGTTAGTGGTACGCCTCGGGCATGTGTGTGTTATTTTAACTTAATTCTAAGAATATCAGTCTATACAGGTTAAAAAGGTATATCAAATTGAAAAAGTAAAGCCCACTTAGGGTGAACGAAGTTTCAAAAAGGTTCTAGGGCGTTGGTTTAGCATTCGGAAATCCTGGGATCGATTACAGCGGTCGACCATTCTAACTGAGGTTTCCCAAGATTTTTCCTCACCCATGCCAGGCAAACGTTGTGATGGTGCCCATAAATAGGCCCTAGCCGTCTATCTTCCAACATACACTCCCAACCTCACCTAGCCTTGATTCTCATATGCCAAAAGCCTTAAAATAATTTTAAACAAATCCTTCCAGGATCCTTTTATCCCACCCTATCCCAGACGAGTGTTATGCTTAAACAACGTAAATCAATTCACACGTGCACATAAATCATACACTGTACATGTGAATATACGAATATAATATATTGGGTGTCAAGAAAAGTAAGATATGACTCGTCGTAATTGACAGCTCATTCTTCATCGTCAATTTTCGGTTGTAGAGAGTTGGCGTAGCATTCGGGAGGTCGTGGGTTAATTCCCAGCGGAAGGCCATCCTGACTGAGGTTTTCAGGGTTTTCCCTCAGTCTTACCAGGCAAATGTCGGGATTTCATCTTCAACATAAGCCCTGACCGATAAATTCCCGTCCCTATCCCGGCCTGAGCCTTAGATTCCTAAAGGCCACAAATAAAATTCAAATTCATTGTCAATTCGAAGTGCGTAATGTTAATTACATGACATATATATAAAATCGAATTTTAATATATGGTGGTAGAAGAAATTCACAGAAAGAAGTAGAAGTGTTATTTGAAAAAAAAAATATTATTTATGAAATTTATTACTTGAAAAATAATTTAAAACATTTTATTTTACAAAAAAAAATAGACAATTGTGTGTGCCAGATTGGAACTAATTAACAAAATTCTATTTAAAAAAATGGATTTTCAGGGTTCGAACTCGCAATCATAGGCACGAGAGACCGACATCAGACCAACGAGACTTGTTTATTCTGATTGTTATAACACAGTATTTATTGTAAAATATCGATCTTCTGTGGGCCTCCGATCTCATAACAAAACAAATATGATATTTTCCATGTCAAAGCATTGCTTTTATATACTTAAGAAAGAAAAAATAAGCGGAGCAAATCAATACGTTTTAATTATGAAACTAAAAACGTGTAAGAGTTTCATCAACGAACTAACTTCTTGGCTTCATCGGACACGCTGAATTCACCTCACCATTTAAACATCTTTGCTGTGAGTCCATCTTATGTTCGCTTTAATTCACTCCATAATTTGCTTCAGTGATATGCTGCCCACTAGACAGAAAATACACAAAGCAAATAGAGGTAATTCAAAGAATAAAAATTACCTTTTCTCAAACAAAAGAAAAATGTATTCAAAGCACAAAAAATATAATGAATTTTTAAAACAATTAAAGAGTTGAAGGAGGGACTAGTGTCACATTCATGATAATGTACAAAATAATACCTAATAACATAGGTTGTACTAACCATGCTCCTCAAATAAAAACCCGACCAAAACTTTATTTCATGAGGAAAATTTGTAACACCTCTTCGACCTGGTAAATGAAAATACGTACAATAATGTGGTAAAGAACAAGAAATTAGGTATTTCCCGAGAATTCAGAATGCATCAAAATATGTTTCTTTTAGATAGGACCAGAAACGTTTTGGGGGAAGAAGGGTCCAAACCAGCTCTTAAATTTAAGATTTGTATGTAAAATTTTAGGCATAATTTGATATATAACACAATGTACATTCCCCAAACATACTGTACCTTGACAACTCAAGAGGCCTTTGGATCTTATGCAACCAATTTCTGAATGTCTGGTAAGCACAACTTTGGTACAAAAAATTGCCATATACAGCTTCAATCTATTTGTTCACGGGAAATAAATATATATTTTTGGCACTCATGAGTAAACTTTACTTTTCGCTGAAAACATATTTGTCGCAACCCATGGTGATGTAGCTTTTTTTTTTTTTTTTACCATAAAAAAAACTGGATTTGTTACTACAAACAACTGTTTCGTTATCATCGAGGTAGTTTTGTTATTGAGAATAAATGACACGGTTTTGTTTTCGAAAAAGAAAACTAAATTGATAATGAAGAATAAATTGTATTACAAGCTGCGAATGTAAATACTTATTCAGTTTCGTGGAATAGTAGTTTGTTTTTCAAAGGGGTAAACTCCTTCAGAAAAGGTTACCAGCCGGCGTTAGAGGTGTTGCATTGTTTCGTCTAACGAATTTTCTCACAAATTTATGGTGGATAAGATTTGTGTCCGTCATTTTAGGCGAAAGGATAATTCTTTCGCTTAATCCTCGTTTGATCTAAAATTGCTGACAATAAAACGGGAGAAATTACAAAAGAAAATTCCCTATCCTGGATATAAAATATATATTTGTAGAACTGCGTTGCACTTTCAACCTCACTAATCTAACCTTCTAAATGAATACAATATGAAACAGCACCCAAATACGAATTCCACCTCATAGGTGTGTATACAGAATTTCATTTTGGAGGCCGTTCACCAGTTACTTTCTGGGATCCTGGGTTGGTCTGTATATACTGTTAAAAAAGACTATCTTAAAAACGAATACATTTTAGCCTGATTGGAGGACAAAGCGTCAGCTTCCTAGCCGCGTGACCCGGGTTCGATTACAGGCGTGCTTCACATTTTTTAATGCATTTCTAAAACTTTTGAGTATGTTTTGGTAATTTTTCAATAAATATTTTCTGATTTCATAGCTCTCGACACAATTTTGAGTCAGTGGCTTCTCAAGTGTTTGAATATCCAGTATGTTTTTCTCTGTTTTGAATAAATACTTAATCATATTTTAGCTCGCGAGCTACATTTTGATTAATTAGCTTTCTTAATTTTTTTAGTACGTGTTTGAACATTTTTGAATATACCTAGGTATGTCCTCTCATTTTTTAAAAATAGTGCCGAATTTACTAATTTTTTAATCAAATTTGAACTTATACTTAAAAAAAAGAAGTTTTTTTTTTTAGTAATGCCATTGGCTCAAAATTGAACAAAATTTAGTCGGAGTCAGACTGATTTTTTTCCTAAATTTTGAATAAGTGATTTTAACAGTGTATATACACTAAATCAGAAGAGCGGAAATTTTCAATCTCTTTTCAATGAGAAAATGATACCATCGAAAATTATTGAATTACAATCGAAAAGATTGTTTTCAACGAATCGCTCTCGCTTGGATACAAAAAACGATCTCTTAAGAAGGGATTCCGATGCTTTACGGATGTAATTTTATTCTTCAACTTTGAAAGAGCGATTTCTCATCTTTCTTAGAGTGGTTCACACTGCATTATGGGTAATAGTCAAGTTAGTTTTTCGCTATTTGTTATAACAAATGTTATCGAAAGACAAAGCCCTACTGTGAAGTTCACCGCGTTTAGTTAAAAATTACAACAGAAGACCTAATATTTTCCTCAGTGACAAAAACATAGTCAAAAATGTCACGATTATGATATGTATATGAATTCTTTAAACATGACAACACAAAAGAGACGCATTCGAAGGCGTTGTCTAGCCCAGGGGGTAGGCTTTAGTTCGCTGACCTGAAGGTAGCAGGTTCAAATCCCACTGTGCTCAAGTCTTTTTACTCTTTTTCATTCATAAGAGCATTATTTTTCTTTCTTAATACTTATGAATAAATGCTCCGTTTGATTCTTTTTTACATTTTCACATTTATTTTTATTCATATTCAAACCATGAAATTTTATCTGAATAGGTGGAAATTCATCAAAAAAAGATTACGTTCCCATCTAAAAGAACTATGTACCATAGATTTCACATTTTCTCGAACGGAAATTTATAATCTTTTCTCTGATGAAAATCTACTTGAAAAGAGTAGTCCCTTTTTCCGCTCTCGCATAAGGGAAAAACTAACTCAATTAGAGCGGAATTCCGCTCTTCCGAATTTAGAGTGTATAATTACGTATAAATTTATACTAATTTTACCTAGATATCAGAATTTCGGGGGAGATCTGGACCTTCCCCCAGGGTAGGCCTCTGCTTCTAGCTGAATAAAATATGGAACAGCATCTAACCAAATACGTAAATATTTGCGTCCAGAAACGCCAACACTCACCTTATACACGGTTAGAGATGATTAGAAATGAAAATGGACAATCTTCAGGTGGATCCGACTAAAATTATCGATGTGCGGAAAAGTTATTTCGACAAACTTTCTAATGTACACAACGGAGAACAAACAGAAGAATTTGAAATCTATACCGAAGAACCGTGGATACCCGAAGCTAGCGAGATCGAGGTCAAAATGTCGATAGAGAAACTGAACGTTTTCAATACACCAGGAACAGACAATATTCCAGCCGAATTAATTAAAGCGGGAGGAACGGCACTAGTCAAGGAATTTATGAGGAGAAGAAAGGAAGAGCTTCCAAGGCAATAGAGAATGTCAATAATATAGTTCCGGTTTATAGAAATATACTGCTGACACCAGCAGTCGACGTGAGGCGGTATCCACTGGTATGGCATACTGGCTCTGGTTTTTGAAATCTAAACGCATACCATTCTGAAACACATGGTATGCGTAAACTTATACCAGTTTCTGATTTATCTAGGCAAATACAATATCAGGAAAACATAGTCTATGTTTCTTTCCCACTTCAACACTGGCTAATATGCCTAAGTGTATACGTAGATAAAGAGATAACCAATAGAAGAAACAGATCCACGTTGGACCAGATATTCGCCTTGAGACAAATCTTGGAGAAGAAGGTGAATACAATGGGACTATTCACCACTAATAATTGATTTTAAGAAAGCATATGATTCTATCAAAAGAGAAGAGTTATACAGAATCCTGGTATGATTTGGAATTCCGAAAAAACTTGTTCAACTAGTGAAAATGTCTTTTAGTATGTATAGGTGATAAAATGTCAGATAATTTCGAGATTCGCAACGGATTGAAACAGTGCGATGCCTTGTCACCACTACTGTTAAACTTTGCATTAGAATATGCGATTCTTAAAATAAAAGAGGATAAAAAGATACTAACATTGAATGGCTTAAACCAACTGTTCGCATACGGGGATGATGTAGATTTAAAAGGAGACGATATAAATGCATTACAAAGTTAACACCATTGTCTTAGTAGAAGCCTGCGATGAGCTAGATCTCTACTAACACGTACACGTGAACGTAGAGAAAACAAATTACATAATAAGACGGAACACAAGGATTGAAGGAAATATGTACATAACAATTAAGACTGAAATCACAGAGAAAGTAAATAAATATAAATACTTAGGGGCAGACTATGTAACAACCAAAAATGAGGTCACGGAAAAAATAAAAGCCGCTTAGCATCGCCCAACGCGTGTTTTTGTTCTATCCAGGAACTCCTAACCTCGCGATTAATAACAAGGAAACTGAAAGTGAAAATATACAGAACGATTATCCTGCTGGTAATACTTTACGGTTGTGAAAGTTGGAGTACAACCCTAGCAGATGAACACAAGTTACATGTGTTTGAAAATTAGGTTTTAAGGAAGATATACGGACCGAAATGAGACGAGATGACTGGAGAATGGAGGAGACTGCATAATGAAGAACTTCACGGACTGTATGACTCCTCCGATGTTGTAAGAATAATGAAACCGCGAGGATTAAGGTGGGCACGTCATGTAGCTCGTATGCGGGAAAAGTGAAGATTATATTCCATTTAGGTTGGAAAACCAAAGGAAAAGAGACCGTTGGGAAGCCCAAGGTGTCCTTGGGAGAAAAATATTAGAAGGGATCTTCGAGAGGTAGGTGTTCGTGACAAAAAAAACTAGCTTGTTCTTGCCCAAGGTAGAATCTTATGGCGAACTTTTGTTACTACGGCGATTAATTTGGGAGTTCCGTAAGTCATAGAGTGAGTTAGTCGTTTGTTTTTGTGAAAAGGCGTTTGGTTCTATTTTAACATTTTTTAATCGTTGACAGTTATCCCCCACTTAGTCACAAGCAAATTGTTTTCTGTGTATATGATAGAAGATTTTTCTTTTTAACTTCCGTTTTGGGTATTACAGAGAAACAGACAATTCACATTAAAGCTGGGTCAACACTGACATTCTTACTGCGATAAGGTATTATCCATCCAAAGTAATAGTTTAAGAAAGTGTTTCACAGGTAACTTATAATCAAATTAGAAGAAACACGTTAATATATATTTTTTTCTGGTAGATAACTAGATAATACAAAGAAAAAAATATGTGAAGCATCTGCTCTTGCATCCTTTGTTCTGACGTAGTTTTTGTCAAAGCTGATAAAAACTCAGGCACGTAGAGTCAATTTCAATTCTCGATGATTCTCTACATAAGTAAAGGAATAGCGAAAAAGGATTTAAAAAATAAGTCTACCATGTCTGATCAAAGTATCATGAAAATTACGTAAGTTATATAAAGTTGTTGCCTAATTTCTCCATTGAAACCCCACAAAGTTTCAAAATTTATATTTGAACTTATCATATAATGAGCCACAAAATAGTAATAAAATAATGTTCCTAAAAACCGAACGATGTTAGAATAATCATGGCCAGCAATTTCTTGTAACATTCTGCGTTTAACATGTAAGTATTTTCTTATTACGTACCATGCGGCAACATCACCCAAGAAGTTTGAAGATTTTTTGAATGTAGTTATCACCCACAAACTAAATGTTAAACTTGCACTATTGGGTGATGTTCGCTTATGGTCTAAACAACAGAATGATTGATTGAAACGATATGTTCTGATGATTATAGGGAAGAAAATTATACATTGTCGAATATGCTAAAAACGTTTGCATGAATGTAAACTGAATATGACCATATGAGTATATGATCATAATGTAACTATATATATAGGGCAAAACCCTAGCCGAGCTGGTCTACCGGTTCCCGTAAGATCACCGAAGTCAAGCAGCTCTGGGTCTGGTCAGTGCTTGGACGGGTGACCGTTTCAGCACTCCAGATGGTGTTGCCTGTGCGGCGTCCACCCAGCGTCGTGAGGCCAATTGGGGAGCTACCTGAATAAAGAGGTAGCGATCACAGTTGAGGGTTTCGGCTCTCCTCTCTCAACACGTCTGGTCAGTGTGGGAGCAGTAGACCACCTCCTCCCGCCGGGAGAGGCCTGATCCAGTAGTGGATTGAATATGGCTGTGTATTATATATATACAGATGCTTATCAGAATAATGGAAACACCTGAACGAAAGTGCAACTTACCAGATTAATATGGTGTCGGGCCACCTTTCGCCTCCAGAACAGCCTTGATGCGACGTGGGATGGAGGCATAGAGGTCGTGAATGGTAGCAAGTGGAATATTACACCATTCCTCGTGCAGGGCATCGGCCAGTTCTGTGAGAGAGGATGGAGGTGGAAATCGTCGCCGGAGTCGTGTTTCCAAGATGGACCACAGATGTTCAATTATGTTGAGATCTGGGGATTGGGCGGGCCAGGGGAGGTGTTGAACTTCATCCCGATGTTCCTCAAACCACGCTGCAACAACTCCAGCTGTGTGAATGGGTGCATTATCATCCTGGAATATGGCGTCATTGTCCGGGAACAACATCCGGACCATAGGATGCAAGTGGTTTCCTAAAATTGCGACATAATCGTTGGCAGTGATGCGTCCGCGAAGTGTGACCACAGGACCCAATGAAAACCATGATATTGCGGCCCACAGCATCACCGTGCCGCCGCCATGTTTCACAGTTGGGCGGAGACACTGCAGATCATACGCTTCTTTGGGCGTTCTCCACACATAAACACGGCCCGTGGTTTGGAATAGGGTGAATGGTGACTCATCCGACCATACCACACGTTTCCAGTCGTCAACGGTCCAAGTTGCATGGTCGCGGCACCATTTGCGGCGTGCTAAAGCGTTCTGGTCCCTGATGAGAGGTTTGGCCCGTGCAACACGACCCCGTAAGTTCATGTCATGTAATTCGCGTCGGACTGTGATTGTCGAAACAGGTTGGGGGAGGTGCTGATTGAGTTCCTCCGTCACTTGCACCGCAGTGGCACGACGGTTCCGCGTGACAATGCGCTTTAATACCCGGCGTGCCCTGTCACTGATGCTTTTCTTCCGCCCACTGTTCCGCTTCCCCGATGTGGTTTTCCCGTGTGTTGTGTAGGCCGTCATCACCTTCGACACTGTCCCTGGCGACACACCTAACACACTAGCAACTGCAGTCACACTCACTCCACATAACCGCGCACCAACAATTTGCCCTCTTTGAAACTCTGAGAGGTCTCCCATTTTACACTACCTCCGTCTGCTGCAGCCACTGCACACTCCTGTTCCACGACGCCTGACGTAGTATGGAGACCGACCTAACACACCACCACCAGCAGTCCGGCGCTGCGGTCGCCACGACACCACTGCCAACCCATACATCTGACGTGTTGCCAACTACAGGTGTTTCCATTATTCTGATAAGCATCTGTATATGTCTCTTGCTGTAACATCTTTACCTGAAATTCTTTTAGTTTTGTGCTCACGAAGTGTAAGTAATACGTACAAAAAGTGAAGAGAGCTCATAACGTCTTTCTAGAATTGAATGTTTCTGGCTGACGTGCGTTTCAGAATTACTTTTAGATCATTTTGATGTACATATTTTATTTTTACGATGTCCTCATATGCTTCGGTTTACTCAGTTCCACGTCATACTTATTTAATATACAGCGAGAACAATTGTCGGGGATAGTCAGAGAAGGGAATACGCCACACAGTCTTATTGACTGTGTGGCGTTATTACTATTTATTTATACTCATCTAATATCTATTTCCAAATCAATGTTTGATGTCATTGTCGGATGGACGGCGAACTTCAGATTGAACACTAAGAACAGCGTAACTTCAGACTGGAAATAGCGGACACTAAGAACAGCGAAACTCCAGATATGAAACAGACATAAGATGAATCCGAGTAAATAATCACGCTTTTATTGACTGTCTGCCTTATCTCCTTCTGTGACTGGACCTAACAATTGCTAAATATTTTCTGTTCTTTGTAGCTCAGTTGGTTAAAACAATATACTATACCGGTAATTTCGAGAGTTTGGATATCGGATGGTGAGGTGAAGAGGCAGGAATTAGGGCTTGGACAGGAGGAGAGAGGACAGAAGTTTACGATGCTGCTTTTCCTACTGTGTTGGCGACAGCGGCTCCGGGGAAGCAGCAGCGGAGAGGGGGAAATCCTCAAGCTTCCTTTATGGCAGAGTGGGCAGTGATGACAACACTTTCGTGCGCTACCTGCTGACCATACAAGCGGATTTCATGTTTTGTACGCACCCAGCTAAAGAAAGTAAATTTGGCACCAGTGCACTGACGTATAACTAGTGTTCGATTTGTTATAAATTAGAAAGGGGGGATCCTAAGACTAGTGGTTGCTAGTAAATTTCAATACTGTGCCTGTACTGCTAGAAATACAAAGATTTTATCCCACGTTGAGGTGATATTCGGAATCAACAACCAGCGATCAAATCCTCACGCACCAGGGTAAATCCCCGGCATCCCCCCTGGCAAATTGAACACTGCGTATAACTAAAACGTCACTATGTATTCATAGCAACAACTATCCTTTCCTTGTGAGCAGGAGGGTAAACGTGACACAGAGCTCCATTCTTTTGATATTACTCATCTATAATACCAAAACAACACGGGTTCTATTCCCGATCCCGCGAACACGTTACTTCTTTCATATCCTACCAAAACTCCTTTTTGACATACTCTTACTTCCGTGAGGAAGTGTCAAAGAAAAGAAAGTTTAAATAGTGATCGTACGTGGAAACCAGTACAAGAAGCGATCGAAAGTTGCGACATATCAGACGTGTATTTTTTTAACATATAAAAGAAATGCACGTTTTTCTTCAACTCTCGTAGCTATGAGTTTTACAATAACAGAAAAAAAAACAACAACCCTGAAACCTAAATGAGTCATTCTTTTGAATTTCATGCTTCGCTGCTTTAACATTTTATAAATATTCTCGGCGGAGAAGCGTTTATCTCACATAAAGCTTTATTTTTCTCTTCTGTCTTCAGCAAAACTTAGAATTTTTCTGGTTCACGACATATTGTGAATAAAACAAGAAATAATTTTCTGCTTCGATATACTGATAGGACTTGCCCGCATCGTGTTTTTACCATTCATTTCATATGTATACAAAGAAACATTTAAATCTTCTGTTTACTGAAAACAGTGTGCTTAAGAAGTTACTTGGAAAATGCGTGTCATTACTGGGGTGGTCTCATAATATCTTTATAGCCTGTATACAACAAAATGAGAAACAAGGAATTCGAACTTAGCGTGGAAAATTTATTATATAGCTTTGAAACTTGATAACCTTAACATAGTGCTCACTATCCGTGGCATGTTTTAAAACGTAAATAAAACAGATTATATACTGAGACTTATATCCGGTTATGTAGCTCCTATAAAGCCACTTTCCGCATCAAAATTACCTTCATATGTCAACATTCAAAGAAGTTTATATTACCTGTGAGGTTAAACTTTACACAATTTAGAAGTTTAAAATGCAAACGAAAATCTTAAGAAGCCATACAAAGTAAAAATTGCTTGCTACCACTCCAGCAAAGCTTAAAAAAAAAAGTATTTAGTTTACTTCTCGCTTCACGTTTATTCTTTCCTTTCAAGTGAATATAATAGGAGTGCGTGTACAAACATTTAAAAACTAAACCACTCACACACCGGGGACACATTTAAGTAATAATTATATAATTATCTACAGCAACATTCAATTACTGTCACAAAATATCCACCTTTTTAAGTTTTCATAAAGTTCGTCGAGCACTTCCAGATCTGACCCTGAATTAAATTTCAGATAATATTTTCTCACAACCAAGAATATAATTCTCAGTATGTTTCTGAATAAACTTTATTAAACTTCAAGTGAATTGAGGCCTCCCGGGTTGCTCGAATGTTCAGAGGGCTGCTCGCTCCAACTCCCCATTTTTAACATTTTTCAAAATATTTCAAAAACTAAAGAGTACTATCAAAAATGTGAGTTCATAGCACACTAGAACTTACAAATTACTATGAAACACAATGGACAGCGATCTCGAGATCTTGTTCATTGATGAATGATATGTTTTTAAAGATTATGACGTCATTATTTAATTGAAGTCTCAGCTCTCATCAATAGACAAGATTTCGAGATCGATGTCCATTGTATTTCATAGTAATTTGTAAGTTCTAGTACGCTATGAACTTAGATATTTGGTAGTACTCTTAATTTTCTTTTAATATTTTGAAAAATGTTAAAAATGGGGGGCAAGGAGCCCTCTTAACACGCTCACTCTCTGTGGACGTGGCCACGGGTTCAAGTCCTGTATGGACTCATTGAACCGAGTGATTTCGGAACCTGTTTGTGGAAAAGCAATAGGTCCCATTCTTAGAAGTTCGTTTAGTACGTTAACAACAATCCACTTATTCACATTTTACCAATATTTAAAATAAAATTCATACAAAACCGAATGAAACTGGAGGAAAACTAAATATTAGACTTCGGAAGTTTTACCTAGTGATAGAAACCTTTATATCTTAAAAACCTGCTTATACATTTTCAATTCCTCATTTCAACTACGTATCACTATCGCTCATTGTGCAATTACTTTTATCAAGACCTGTTCCTTAATTTAATATATTTTATCTTACACTTTCTTGTGTGAGATAACCTGGCAATTTCTACACAAGAAAGCGTAGTTCTTAATTCGTTACACACTAAATTCAAAGAGCGGAACTCCGCTCTATTTAAGCGGAATATTTCGTCTTTTGAGAGCGGAAAGAGGGACCACTCTTTTAGAGTGAATTTTCATCGCAAAAACGATGAGAAATTTCCGCTCGAAAAAAAAAATGGGATTTATGACAGTCCATTTCGATGGGAACGCAGACATGATATTTTTAGATTAATTTCCACCTATTCAGATAAAGTTTTATTTGCAACACGAAAACGACGTAATAAAAAGTTGAAAATGTAAAAAGATGCAAAATGAAGCATTTATTCATAAGTAGTAAGAAAGAAAAGTAATGTAATTATGAATGAAAAAGAGTAAAAAAAAAACTCAATCTCGGGGAGATTTGAACCTGGTACCTTTCGGCCATCTATCCAACGCCTTAACCTCTCAGGCAGCCGAACAACTGCGAGAATACGCCTTCGAAATGGTTTCCTTTGTTTGGTACTTGAGAACAACATTCAAAGATGTCTTGTACATGTCTTACTCCGTTACTCCTGACGTCTTCTGGTATATTTTTGTCACTGAGAAAAGTTTTCTCGTCTTCTGTTGTTATTTTAAACTAAACGCAACGTGACAAATTTCGCAATATAGCTTCGCCTTTCGATAACTTTTGCAGTAACAAATGGCGGAGAACAAACTTGACTAGAGGCCGTGATGCAATGTAAGCCACTCTAAAAATATAAATAAACCACTCTAAAGTGATGACAAATCGCTCTTTCAAGTTTGAAGACTAAACTACATCCAAAAGCATCAAAATCCCATCTAGAAAGAGCACATTTTTCATCCAAAGCGAGAGCGTTTCGTTGAAAATCACTCTTTTCGACTGAAAATTCCACTCTACAAAAGAATGGTCCCTCTTTCCGCTCTCCCAAGGAACATAGAGGTCGATTTTGATCAAATTCGTATGTAGGTACAGTCCCTAAGTAAACCTTCACAGCCAAAATTGCAGGTGCTTTCGTTATCAAATAACGACAGGGGGACCCAAGAAAGATGAGAAAGCAAATGGCTATTAATGGATACTGGACATAACAATGACCGCCATGTTGAAAGCGGCCATCTTGACTATGTTTCAAAATTGTTAAATAGTAAGTGGGCCATGTGTTATATCAATCTGTGCTGAAATGTTCCAGGAAACCCATGAAGTTTGTTTTTCCATAACTAATCTTGTACGACAAAATGACACGTGAAATTGACCTGGAGAATGTGAGAGTCGAATTATGATGAAACATTTTTTGTTGAAACAGTTGAAGGAACGAAAACCAAACGGATACTATTATCCTTATGGGAACAATATGAAGTCCACTATAAAATTTTAAATTCACTAACGAAAGATGAAGTACCAATTTCAAGAAGGTGTAATGCAAGGTGAAAGTTTCATTCTCAAGGTCAATTTCATGTGTCATTTTGTCGTACAACATTAGAGCTACGCCAAAACTAACTTCATTACTGGGTTTCTTGGAACATTTCAGCACAAATTGATATATCACATGGACCACTTACTATTTAAAATTTTTGAAGCATAGTCAAGATGGCCGCTTTCAAAATGGTGGTCATTGTCGTCATACCAACCAGCATGTATCACTTCCTGTCCAGTATCCATTAATAGCCGTTTGATTTCAATGGATTTCAAGAAAAATACCAATTTAGGAAACTAATAAACCTTAGTCACCTTTTGAGATATTAAGAAATTTTGCTATTTATTGTCACCATTTTGTGAGGTCAAATACTCGCGCTATAGGCACTCATACTTGTTATTTTATTTATTTATTTACGTTTGTCGTGATACTATATTGTATGACTGTTTGTGTCTTTATTAAAGTTTATTCATGACTATGTCCTGGTTTACGCGAAATTACAATTAGACAAAGATATCTTTACATTACAATTTTCTGCTATGGCTCTAAGATAGAAATTTCAAAGCAAATGACATTACAAAATATCTCAAATACGGTACTTCTGACGTTCATTCCTTTGCAATTGAATTGGTATTTGTTCAAAAGACGTCAGTCATGCCCACTAAAAGTTGTAAAAAGCTAAACTATCTGTAAATTAATTTTGACCTTTAATGACATTACCATTTTGACCATATAGCATCATGTTATAACTGTACAAACGGTGTTCAGAATGTGGTTTGAGTTTTAGACAGTTTTGCTTTTAGTTTCCCGCAAATTTAGTTTTCCTAACTGTCGCTGTTTTATTAAATACCGATTTAATTGTACTGAATTGTATTTATAGCCTTTTATGCATATTTGGTTCAGGCCGGATATCCTTATATGACGCAGCATACAAACGATGATATAGACATTTGTAACTGGAAAGAACAAATTGGTAAAAATTATTATTGCTGTTTATGTATAAAGATGTTTTCTTTTATTGCTGTTAATTATAAAAGACTCATTTGCTTGAGTAAAAATAAAGACAAACGAAAATGATGACTCACATGTTTGCATACATACATACTGCAGAAAGAGATAAGGACAGAAAGGTAATACAAAATATTAAATACATATGCCATTGAGTATTGTTTCAAGTTCCATCGCGTCCATCGTGGATTCTTCTGAACCTGGAGGAGGTAAAGCAAAGGAGGTGGAGCCAGTCAGTAAGAAGTAATAGCACGAGCACCAGTAAGAATGTGAATAGTCCACTCATATATCGCATATCCTAAACTGACATGCTACAAACTTTTCGGCTGTTTTCAAAGATGAAACCAACGACAGTACTGACAATTGCGCATCGATAAATTTGGAGCACAACTGACCGATGGCAGTAAACCCGTCGCATTAAATCATTAATGAAGTCTTTATACCAACGTTTTCAGTTCATGTGCTGATATAGTGACCATCATCCGACTGAGTAATAAGGACTGGTGTGGAGTCCATTGCAAACGACCCCCGGTGGGAAAGAAGTAATGTTGAAAAACCTTTCCATACTTCGCGGGTTTGCTTTGCTTGGGAAGCGTGCTGAGAAGATCCGGTTTATGAACGATGCATAAACATTCAGATTGGTTCCTTTATTTTTACCAGACATCAAACCGAAAGATAGGGAGCACTTGTCATCTTTTGTTATGAGTACAACATTGCCCATGTTTAGTTCACCGACAATGTACTTCGGATCTTTTGACCTCCAAAATTATTCATAGTAGCAAACCGAGCTCAGAAATCAAGCAATAAAATTGAAGGTAAAGTATACAGATGAACTGACAGATTATAATATCAATAAGAAATGATCTTGGAGCAGAGAAACATTTTTCAAATACTGTTTTCTGCACGTTGGATACAGTTTACAATAATTTTATAAAGACAGAAAATAAATGTTGAAATATAAGCTGCACTAAACCGGTGTTATTTAACAATTTTCATCGTTCTCAAATGAAATTTGTCTTGAACTGTGTAATCTCCAAAGTTGCTGATGCAATCAGAATCTAAATTGCATAAATTATACCCAAAATAATAAAATAAAACAAGGAAAGTAGAATAAAAATATTTAATGAAAATAAGGTGTTTTAACAACACAAAACTATATGATTAAAATATTTTACAAAATATAGGCTAAATTAATTGCTAGATAAAAAGCTTTCCATTGGGTGATATAAAGTCTTTTTAAGCTCAGTCTCTTCAGAAGAAATCAATTAAAGCTGCAGTATATATTACTTACCTCTTGCATCATAGGCTGTTTACTCCATTTCATTTATTTTAAAAGAAACGCGGAGACAGAAGTAGTCTAAACCCGTCACATGTTCGAAAAATTACATTCCTCGGTAAGCACTCTTCCGAGGAGCAAAAATAACGATCAGCTCGCCTCAGAAAATCCTTATGGGAGAAACTACACGATGTAGGATCAAGTTTTTTTTTTTTTTTAAAGTATAACATGACTTTTCTCACCTATCTCCGTGTAGTGCGTAAAATATCGAAAATGCATTTCTGACATTTTCTACGCTAAGGATGCCATGCAGCGAGTCAATCTACGAAATCGGGGAAGGTAGCGGAGTGGGTTGGCCCGTAAAAGGTACCATCCAGGCATTTGTTTGGTGAAAACGAGATAAACATCGTAGAGACAGCAAACAGCGGCATTAGAATCTGCTTGCCTAATCAGTGTTAGTGGTGCCGCGGTACATCAGTTCGATCCCGGCTCGTACCATGTGGGCTTTGTGGTGGATAAACACCGTGTGCATGGGTTTTCTCGGGGTTCTCCCGTATCCTCCACTTTTTTTATTCCACCAATTCTCCCATCAGCATCAATTCGGCCTAAGCCAAAGCTGCCTAAAGGCCTTAACAAAAGTCAAATTCATCAGTGTTAGTATGATCTCCGATTGAACTACTGGTCCAGGAACCTCGATGTGGTAGACAATATATGAAGGGTTTCAAGCCAGAGACAACTAACCCACACAGTCAATAAGTACGTCAGATGTCTGCGATGAATTGTTAACCGCATCATTACTGACTATGTGGATTAGTTGTCCCTAGCTTGAAGCTCTTTATACTATCTATTATTAAGCTGAAAATGAGAATTAACTTGCCTTATATGCAACCCAAACAACATGGGCGTCATGTGAGTTGCATAAGGAGGTAAAATAATTTGGGAACCAGACGTAGTTTATGGACCTCCTATACTCAAAGAACCTACAAAGATTAGTGCAGAGCTCTTCAACAGCGGGAAGGAGTAGACCAGGGCCTGAGCTAAAGGCACTATCCCGTCATTTGCTTGGTGTGACAGGAAAAACTTGAATAACCTGTCAGGACGGTCATAGGCACCAGAGCCATGGGGTAAAAGGGGTCACTTGTCCCCGCATTTCTCAGACTGGGGGGGGACATATCATTTTGCCTCCCTCCCCACTTTCGGGGCAGCAAACAATATAAAAAAAACTTTGTCTTTCACAGAAAACTACCTCTGTAATAATTTGTTTATTGGCGATTCATATTAAACTACTTTTTTGCTTAAACAAGTTAGTCTAGAATTTTTGACAAAAAGTCTAATTGCGGCTTCTAAACCTATGACACTGCGATTACAGCGCCACCTACATGGTACTGACAACATATAGTATCTCCTTTCCAGGTGAACTTTGATCTGGTGTATGTTTGTGGTAACAGGCATAGTTTTTTAAATATTGGCACCTGTCATTATAACGCGTTGCAATAACTTCACGATACATTTTTATCGATTACTACGCCATCTAGAAGGAATCTACGAAAATGGATCCTCTAGAAGTTTATTTTTACATGTAGAATTCGAATTTGCAATTGAAACTGGGTGTTGCCACTCCCATTTGAAAAAAAAAAAAATGAAGTTACCCTCGTTTTAACCGATTACAACGCCACCTACATGAACACAGACAACACCATATAGTGTCCCTTATCAGGTGAACAACTTTGAATAGGGATATGTTTGTCGTAGCATGCGTAGTTTCCAAGGAATTCTGGACCATTTGGCGATCCTAGTTTGTCACTGAGACTTATGGTTACGGCTCTGTTACTTAATACGTAGAAACGTTACCATGCCAATCTATAAGGCTTCTCAAAACTTATTTAAAGGTTTTAGAAGCCTAAAAGAGGGGGTAAATATAGTTAATCAACTTTATTTAGGCTCCAGAATGGCACCGATGACCCGTCTTTGAGTGTTTTTTTTACGCAAAAGCAAAAAGGTGTTTTTCAATCGTTGTTCGTGCCTATAATTAAGTTAAAATATTTCATAGACAAATTTTAGATGAGAAATTTAATCAGGGGTGGATCCAGAAGGGGCGCAGAATATTATGTATGCAATATGCATGGCAGATGCACGAAACAGCACTGTCACTTAGCTTCATGAACTTTCTGCGAACAGCAGTACAATTGAATCCTCCAATGATAAAAGGAACTAAGTCAAAATAATACAGGTTTCGCTTTTCTTCTTGAATTTATGCAAGGGATTTCAATCTATGTTAAAAGGAACTACGTATGACCTTTCGGTCACAGTCATTTCAATAAAGTAAGATTTATAGTGCGTGTTAAAACGTGCTAAGGTCATTGACTTCTTTCCTTTTAAAAAGTACCTTGTCTGGTGTAATGTTTTGATTCTTTGATGAACTCGATGTCTAAATTAAGTCGAGATGTTCTCGATAGGTAGGAGCTGTGTATGTACTCAGTTATTCTGTGAAAATCACTCTGCAGTTGACTCAAGTTGTACCGGTACGATTGGTTCTTTCGATTGGTGATTCGTCCGGTAACTTAAGTGTGTTCATAAAATGTGTAACTTTTTTATTCATTATTCTGTGGGTTCAAGCCTTACGCCCATGGTCTCATACTTCTTTTGGTAATATACTACTTAAACTAACACAATAAATAATGCTCAATACATTCCCCAACTTTTGCACTAAATTCATTTTTCTACCTGAAAAGGCAAATTCTTGTAAAGTGCCTATCAGCGCTGACAAGATACAAGGTCTAGGGAAAATCTATCAACATGTATGTAACACCTCTGCCTCAAAATACTTTTATGATGAAATATTGGCTTGGTTAAAAGAGCATGGATTCAGCCAGGATTTTCGGTTTGGGATGGTGGTGGTGTAAAGTCAAAATAGGGACTTTTGCATGTTTTTTATTGATTTTTGACCACAAAAAATTTAGTCGGTTGGGGGAGGGTGTTGTGGAGAATTTGGGGGTGACCCCTCCCACAGGCGGAATCACTGTAAAAGAGCAAAATAAGTTCAAGAAAGTTGAAAGATGCCAGAAGAAACATATTTTGCTATAAATCACAAATAGCATTTATTTAATACAATTCCACTACAACATCCAAATTAACACAATTACAATCACATTGCTTGCTTTTTATTGAATAATACGTTAAAAGGAACTAGGTCACATTTCTAAATTTCACCATAAATTACAAAACTTTTGAGTGTTTGTATACGTAGGATTGTGATAAAATACCTATCTTCATTGAACTCATAGAGTCATAACAAAACCAGAAAAGTCATACAGTCATACAGTGCAAACGTTTCTTATGCTCTCCTGAAAACTTGCTTTCTTATTTCCTTTTAACATTGGAGGATTCAATTGCAGATTAGCATATTCTGGAATTTTATTTTCACGGAAATTGTCCAGACATTTCCTAGTTAAAAAAACAAAACAAAAAAAGAACAGCAAATGTTAAGTATTCAGTCAGATGTCTGTGTACGTTGAATACCATTGTTCTATACATTTAAAATTTTGTTGTATGGTTCGCTAAGCGTTGCTATCAATCGGTTTCGCTAAAATGTCTTACATCAAGATTACCTGCACCGATATATCTCATACTGAAAAAGCACCGCGAAAACTTAGTGATTACGATCGAGGACTGATAAAAATCGCAGGTTCATCTTGCTGCTGGCCATCCTGATGAGAGGATTTCTGGGAGTTTTTCCTGAGTTTTACCACTGAATTTCGTGATGGTATCTAAACTATGGACCTAACTGATACTTTTCTTATCCCTGTCTCGGACAGAGTGATCGCCGAGAAACATTTCCATAGATGTTACGAGTTTAGGTAAAAGCTGTCTAACCCACAAAAAGTGAATTAAATAAACAAACGACAGCTATGGTTTCTCCAAGCACAAGTTACGTCACTGACGATTTGGAAATCTATTCTTTCATGTAAATTTGCAAAAAAAAAAAAAAAAAAAGAAAAATGTTAGTACTGATTTAAATGGCACATACTATTTTTTTAAATGAATATTAACCCAGCCCTCTGTGTTCTAGTTACTTTTTACGGTCGCTGGCTGCGTATAAGCACTAGGAAGGTGGCGCAAGTTCGAGTCCCACTCGGGGTTTACTCAGTCCAGCCAGATGAATGGCTGGATGGTACACAGGCTCTGTCTAATAAAAGAGGTCCTCCCCATTCCCTTCTACGAAAGAAAGCTCGCCGAATGCCGTGATGCTTAAGGCACTGTCAAGGCCAGGAATGTAACGTCTTGGTAAAGAATATAATTAGTGGTATTTTGAAACTGACTGATTTCACATATTCCGACATAACCTAGCCCCATGATCTGGTGGTAAATATTCCTGCTTACGAATTAGCTATGTGGTATAATAGTTTCAAACTCTCCTGAAACTGCCCATACTGGTTGACATTTCTTTCTAGTTTCTCTTTAGTCACACTAAGCAAATGCTGTAATGGTTTCTTGCATTAAACTACGCAGATACTGAAATGGTCCCTTGCATTAAGAACAGGGCAGTTAAGGACAATGCTTGCACAAGAAATAGACGAATAGCAGTAGCTCATGGGCACATTAGTTCAAATATATTGTGTACAGTCAAGGACAATAATCCGATGCTTTAACAAGACTGAACTGAACCTGCCATTTACATCGGCATTTACTTTATCGGGTATGTACAGTAGCAAAAACACAATTATAAGCACTAACAAGAATCAATCAACCAATAAAATATTAGGTAATATTGAAAATATATACTTTGATCAACGTTCCGAGTGCTGTTCGGAACGCAACGCAAATTTGAATTTTATTTTAAGAAACATGGGCATCTGAGGCTCAGGCCGAGATAGGGTAGGAGAAAGGACGTTGGACGGTACACGGCCACGGTCTATTTTGCAGGTAGCATCCCGGCATTTGCCTGGTATGACTGAGGAAAACCCTGGAAAAACATCAGTCAGGATGGTCGACCACTGGGATCGATCACCGGAGTGCAACGTGAAGCAACGTTAAGGAATCTCGCAATACAGAAGCATTGTTTTGTTTTCAGGGACCTAACACTACAATGACTCTTGAAGAGCGATGAAACATGTGAACCTATAATGCACAACAATGTTAGGCATGGAAGTTATTGTGCTTTAGATGTAGCCGAACTCTACATATGTAGTTAACATTATGTGCATTAAATTCAATTTAGCTTTCGTGTTTCATCTGAAATGGACAATTTAATCTCTGATTATACAATAATAATAATAACTGTTTAAACAAGGATAGACTAACATAATCTGAAATAGAGTACAGTAAGTGCAGTTCAGCAAGTTACCATGTTTTTATTATAGCAGCAACTATAGCCGTTATAGAGGGAACACCATAGAAACATGCATTAGCAATTGAAATAATAATGGGTTATACTTGTACTTTTCAGCAGCATTAATGTTCATCAAATAACCAACATACAAAATTAACGTTCGTAGAAGTTAAAAATAACTTGAAACTTCGCTGCGTGAGCATTTTATCTTGTTACAATCAAAGGCGGCTAAAATGCAAGTGATTACTTACAAAATCCATTTAGTTCGTGTCGAGGGAAGAAACTATGATCACTCACCATAATAATGACAAAGATTTTAAAACACGTCACGCACATCTTATGTTCTCTTATTTACGACCTACGCAACACTGTGTCTTAGTCGCACGGTTGATTTTTCTTGTGTTTCCTTCGTTTCTTTTATTAAAGAATACAAGGCAAAGTGACAAAACTGCGAGGCACGCTTCTGTAATGCCAATCTAATATCAGTCGACATAAGAATCAATTTAATTCAAACAAGAATATAAAACACTTGTTGAACATATTGTTTTTAAAATTAAGATCTAAAACATATTATTTTGTGTGCTGAACTGGTAACTTTAGGTCTAAACTACCCCAGTAACACATGCATGTTAGCCACTGATGGGACCCACATCGCTAATGCAGATAGCAGAGCGGCCCGCTTGAGCCCAGGTCGAACGATGTAGGATCGATATCGGTATCACTAATACTCACTCCTATTTTCTAAAACTACACTGTAAAAACAGAACCTTTGACTTGTGGGTACAAAATTCCAATTTGGTACCCACAATTTTTGAGAGGAAGTGGCGGTTCTTTGGAGGGAACAAATTAAAAGAAAAAAAACGAAGGTAAAATATGAATCCCTGTGACCGTCACTGATTCTAAAAAATTGTGGGTACATTATACCGCCCATTTTTCAGAGGCAGTGACGGCACAGGGATTCATATTTTCCTTCGTTTTTTTTTCTGTTAATCTGTTCCCTCCCAAGAACTGGGAGGCAAAGAATCGCCCCTCTAAACCCAACCCTGGGGTCGTCACTGACCCTCAAACATTGTGGGCACAAAAGCGGCATTTTCTACCCACTATTCAAATGTACAGTTTTTGCAGTACACACATACGAAATAAACAGTTTTAAAGCGTAGATATTTGCGATTCGAACGAGGTATAACTCGTTTCTGTATAACAATTACAGCATATGCTAGAGCTGTTTAATTAGAAATCCACGACTTCTCTGAAAACGTCCTCGTATAAAATTCAATATGGCGGACAGAACGAGCACTCACCGCATCATTTGACCAACTTTTTTTTTTAATGTCCCAACCATCCTTCAATCAAATCTGAAGTCAAACTGAGGGAACCTTCCAGGGACACGAGACATGAGTTAGCCCCTATACTATAAGTGTTGTGCAAAGAACAAATAGATTTTTCTACAACACTTTTTGTTCATAACGAATAAATTAAATTAAAAAATAGAGCATTCATGATAGAATGATATCGATCCACATCGATAATCTGTTCATATTGATCGGCGTCGATCTGTTAGCAACCCGATGTTTATTCAAGCGATCCTATATTCATCTGATGGTAAAATATGAAACTTCATATTGTTGTCAACACGCGGCTAGCTTTGTTTGGTGACAAAGAAGTTGTTGAATGTTAACGTGCAGAAATAACCTGCCCTTCCACGTGAAGGACATAGGCAAATAGTGTTAAAGTTGTTTGTGTAAGGATACTTTGATAACTGTAAGTACATAGACAAACCAACAAGGTTTATAGTAATATTTATTGTGCTGGTTACGTTTGTATGGTAGAAAGTAGCGTATTCTCTCGATGGCGTGTGGGTTGTTCAGAAGGATAAGTTAAAGTTAGGTTTATTTACATCTGTTTTACATCATTTCTTTTAATTGAAACTGTTCCATTGTAATCATGGCCATTGTACTTTTAACTTCTTTCACAAATAATAATTATAATAATAAAGCAAAAAATAAAAGTTAAAATCAGAAGAGCAGTGAACTGATTATAATGGAGCAGAACTACAAATTTTGCAATCCATTAGCACAGCGAAGTAACGTTACTTTAGCTACAGAAAAACAGTATTCTTCACATAAGTAGTAAGTTTGTTTTACAATTTCTAACGTGTTTTACTATTTTTTGTTGGGTTCTATCTAAAAAAAGGAGGGTTTCCTTTTAAAATACAGTAAGAAAGCAGGATTACTATGTTTACTTTGTCAATGACCGATACTGAGCAGTCTCGATAACCGATATTGAGCAATGTCGGCAATCGATGTTGAACGATGTCGATCGATATCCTTGACCGTTATTGGCCAAGATGTTCCCCATCCAATACGGGGCTCATGTCGTGGAACGATGTCGATCGACGTCGTAAATTCCAATATGCCCATATCGGCAGACGTGGATGTACTACTTGGGCAGTCATTTGGGCGGGATTATCATCATCATTATTTAGTGTTGCCCGCAAGACGAGATTTAGGCTGTCTCGTCTCGAAAATGTCTTATTCAGAAGGCGTCTTGTCTCGAAAATACATATATTGTACATCACGGCAGTTCTGTTTCGTCTCGTTTTCATATACATGTCTCTGTCTCGTCTCGTGGGCATCACTATTATTATTATTATTATTTATTGTTTGGTATAGGGTTACATTAAGCTATACAGTTCTTTAACACAAGTAATAGTTACATAGAAAAGAGCTTGTTGCCCTACATTAACATAAAACAGAAGCATAAAAAATACAAAAAATATGCAAAATCATAAGAGATAGAAATAAAATGAAAATAAGTACCATAGTTATGATATGGGGTAAATTGTAAGACAATGATGGGAAACAAAAACATGAAAAAAGTATGCATTTGTGTAATAGTGAATAGTTGAAAGATTCCAAGATCTCTTATTGAATGAGTGAGTGAGTGAATGATGGCCTAAGGTGTGCATTTTCAATAGTTATAGTCTCTGATTTTCCTCTTGAAAGTATACAAATTTCCCTCTTTTTTTTTTTTTTTTGTCAATTCAACTGGAAGTTGGTTCCAAACTTCGCTCACCAAATTAAAAAATGATTTCATGGTGTGATTTGTCTTATTGGACTTCAGAAAGTGAACATTGTTAGATTTGTCTGAACATAGACTATACTACTAGACCTATAAAATTTCTTGTCGGAGATAGGTATGAATTCACTTAGTATACGGTGGTATGCCGATCACCTCTCGTGTGCATTTGTACCTCTCAGTGATCACTCTTTCGCAGGCAGAGATGGAGAAGGTAACGGCCAAAGTCATAATTGAGGGATCACCCTGCCCTGAAGAAACTTAGGAAAACCTTCCAGAACTTCAGTCAGAATGGACGGCAGCAGAGCTTGAACCCGCGTTCCTTCTCAATGGAGGTTCCCAACTGGACAATAGTTTATTTTAATTCGTTGTTTCAATAGGTATTGTGAGCAATGAGCATTCGGAGAACATAGAACAGGTATGAGAAACAAATAAGATTTACACTGCTTCAATATATGAGTGGAGGACTTCGGATTAGATGTAGTACCAGGGAGATTGGGCAGGTTTAAACTCTCCCTAGACCATTCCTAAGTATATATGCTCTAGGGCTCTACTAACGACGATCATTGTGATGATTTCCGAAGTTTTCCTGACACTAGTGGCAAGTGTCAAGATAATACTTAGAGCCTCGGATACTCCCGCAAAAGGACGTCCTACTTCAGACTTGTCATGACTCATGAGTTTAGAAGGGATTCCCGAAATACTGATATTAGGCATCGGTTGTCACTACAACCTATTGAGGTAAGTTAAACGTATGCAGTGTTCGATTCTCCCTCTCTGTAAAAATATTCTCTGTCTCTGTTTACCGATACATACCTCTTGCCTGGAATATGGGTTGGCCTAAAATATGGTATTCTACGCGTCTCAGTAATTCTTCTCCCTTTTTGGAAATTGCGCAAATCGAACACTGGATATATGTAAATAAATAAATGCAATACAAAAACAAATAATTACATGACAATTAGACTTTTTTCAACTACGCTGATATGAAGAAGACAAAAGTGTTAATGAGTTAGTTTATTCATATAGCCCAAAAAGAGGACGTCAAAACGCCTTACCGCGTGTCACAGACATAAACTACCACAGCTACTACATTTGACTATTTCCCTTAACACCCACATTTGCAAGTCATGTGCATTATATGATCACATGACCAGCGAGGTTCGCAAAATAGTGTCGCCCGCCATTTATGGATGCAAGTCACCACAATACATGGGAGAAATCTGACGTGAGACTAAAGGAACAATGGACGGTTTTTCTGATACGTATATCATACATGACCAATGAGTAATGCTATGCCAAATTGACGTTAATATCACAATTTTCTGATCAAAAATTCTACATCAATAGTAAAGTCTCTATATTTCAACAATGAAAACCCATTTTCAAAGGGCATCTTTGTAATAATATCCCAGATATTTTTTATCGCAGAAGAACAAATAAGACATCTTTGGAATCACCTTCCGAGAAACTTCCATATGGTGGGCGATCAATTCATGTAACTAATCACAGTAACGAAATAAAGGCACGAAAAGGAAATTTCGCCTAAAATTCCAATTTTACCTATAATTTACCCCTAAATAATTCGAGATAAAGTGTAACCTTTAATGCGTACGTCTATCCTTTTTCATCGTACATCCAAGTTTGGTTCTATCAGGTTGAATCGTTGATTTTTTGCCGATTTTTATTAAATGTAACATCTAAAACGTCGAAATTTCCTATGTTCGTGAATTCCCAGCTAGAAGCACAAAAATGTAACGTATTGTAGAATTCAATCACATTTGGACACATTAAAAACATCTTGATATTATGATGAACATTTTTTGCTTTATGACCTACCCAATGTCCGAACTTTAAAAAAAATATATTTTGAAGAATGTGAAATATAGTAACAAACATTACATTAGTAAAATATAAGGCTTCTGAAGTACAAACTCATAGAAAATGAAACCCAAGGTTTTTTTTTTTTAAAGTAATCCATTGCTAGGAAAAGACAGAGCAGAATGAGTTGCCGCAAAATGATAAATCGTTATTACCTTTTTAAATCCAATTTTCGTATGAAGCCCTGGAAATATTACCTTGAGTTTCAGATGTACCAATGCGTGTCATTTTTTTAGTACTTTTAAGGATCATTGGAAATTGTAAGATCAAGAGTTTATTTTTTTGAAACCTGTCCTCTATTTTTGTTAATGCATCTAACATATTAAATGAAAGTTCTGTCATACGCTTTAAAATGAGATCATTACTAGCTCTGTAGATGAAACGGGTCTTTTGTATATTTCATTTAAATTTTGGGCGGTAAGCGATTTGGGCAGTTGTTGGTAATTTTGAAGATTCAAGAACTCAAAAATCGCCTAGAGAAAAAGATCCAATATTTTCTATATTTGAGATGATAAGAAACAAATATTTCAAAACTTAGCAAAATCCATAATATCAAAACTTGATGGACTGGTTGATTTCGTCGGTATACTAATCTCCCTTTAGAAGGTTGGATCAATTCATTGTTATATCGAGCTGATTGCTTTATATGTAACATAGAAAATGTGCACACCATGTGAATACACAAGATTTCTTTGGTCTAATCTGTTCTCCCTTAACGAATACTTGTGTTAACATGAAATGATAATTTTATGTTAAGAAGATTTTCACTGTTATTTTTCTCTGTTAATTGTGGGTAGAGAAAAGAAGAGAATTAAAATTCATTTGTTTTCACCTCTCTCAAAAGAGAATGGAAGAAAGGTCTTAATGTGTTAACAATTTTTCTCTTCCCACACATCGGAATGCAGCCAAACCAATTACACTGAAATGACATTAATACTCTTTGCAGTCCACCCCTCTGCAACAGCGGTGTTCCAAGTGACGCCGAAGAAGAATTCTATTTACAATAGTCCTGCGAGACTGGGTAATTGTGGGGTTCGGGTTACTTTCCGTAAAATCTCGCAGAAGCCAACTCTATTTCATCGTGTTCTTGTCTAACGTGGAGAAACGTCGTCTTTGCAACAACGCCGTTATAAAACACGCAGTCGTAAGAAAGTTTGTTCAGAAGACATGTCGTTGGTGCACCTGTACACCATAAAGAACAGCAGCGGAAACATGCACTTCAGCCAGCACACACATCCCAGAATCAACAGCCAGAATAACATGGCGTTTATAAACACACAGCAAGCGAAAGAACGACATCCGAACAACTCCTATTCACTTCAAGTTTCACAAACTCTTCACTTTTATCGTTTGTTGTAATCAATTTCTTACAGTATTTCACTTTCTTCTTTGGAACTAGGGGAATATGAGTAATTATTAAAAAAAAAAAAGATGTATCTGCATAATGTTAATATAAAATGCTAAATGATATTTGAACCACGTGTTAGTTCTTGCTATGTTATAATTCGATCAGGTTCAATAACTATCTTATTTGGAGGAAGTGAGGAAAATTTAGTTTCTTACTGCGAGGATAAATACACAGTCCTGAAAAGAGTGAATCGTGATCAAGAAAATGTTGACCAAGTCGTCTTGATGAAAAGTTACAATATCAAGCTACCATTATTACAAAGTTCAAGAGTGTGAAGTACATTTTAAAACAATTTCCTTACATTAATGTTCATCATCATTATTATTTCTGGCGATAGTGTTCAATCGTCCGTAGTCAATTCAACCTGCTCTATTTTATGGTCATTGCTTTCCAATTCGTTTTACCATCCTTTTATTATTTTCACTTCCGTGTTCGGTCACATTTAGGATGCTGACTGTTAATATAATATTAGAATAGGAATAATTAATGGACACAATTACAGCAGGTATGTCGATAATTTTCATAACACCTTAAAGTAAGTTTCCTCTTACACACAGAACAAAATGGATTTCTTCATTATAATTTGTAACTAATAAAACATTCTGGAACTCTTGAACCATTTCATACAGAAATTATGAAACTAAGCAACGGCAGGAAGAGTAGAAAGTTGCTCGATTCTGACTGAATTTTCTTTAATATCTTGACACGAATATGTTATTTATGTATATAACTTTTGCAAACACGAGTAGAAATCTATTTTACATTATGTTCGTATGGAATACTCAAATCATAGTTATTTGAACAAATTTCTATCACCATATATGTTACTGTCTAATGGTCTTGCTAAACTCCTCCTTTTTTAGCCTTGATCGATACAATCCTTAAATTGTATGAACTACACACAATGGATTGATTTCTGAATAGAACTGTCAGAGCGTTTATCTTTCATACCCATGATAGTATTTTCATAACCAAGAAATACAGGGTTACTACAAATGATTCATCGGAGTGAAGTTTCATATAGTAAATGGAACTTTACTAAAACTTTGTATTATGGATTTTATAACGTCTTAAGGCACACCTACATGTCGCTATGTCTATATAGATGGCGAAAACTGGAGAATATACGTCCTTGTCCTTAATTTAAGGTACTATCTCACTGGTTGTCAGGGGTAATTGAGTGAAATGAAGGAGGGCTTCTCACGATCGCCAAATATGATTCCAAGCTTTCAACTTACAAAATGAGCACGCTTCTGCTGAGACACATAACGAATACGAATAGCACGTGTAATAAATACTCATATAATTTGTTCATGCCAAAAACGTACAAAGAGTCTTTACGATACGTCTTGAACGGGCTTTTTGATAACTTCTTTTATGCGATAAATATTCATCTTGCATGTGAAAGACATATTTTTTGTTTATAGTTTGCAATATTCATGACAAGACATTTACAAACAAATAATAAACATATGAAATATAACCTAACGTCCTCTGGTGTGATGACGTATATTAATTACAAGAAAGTAATTTTCTAATTCACCGTTGAAATAATCGACATTGCTATGCGATAATTAATTAATATTCTCCTTCCAGTAGTGGTACTTTTGAATTACAATTTGACCCTCAGGGCTCGACCTACCTGCATGTTCTGGAATAAATAGATGAACAGCCTCATAAGTTATTATTTGATGAAACATGCGGGTGTCGCCAATAATTACATGGAAAGAATGTCGTGATAGTTTGCGTGTGATTGACATGCTAAGGAGCTCTATCACTTTTTCATCAGCTGCAAGCCCTGTTGAAGAAAATTAGCACGCCAGGCCTCTTCGTGCATGCACATGACAATGAACGACTCATTACTTTAGTAATCACCATAAAGGAAACAAAAAAGAAATAATAAAACATACTGCCACATAGTCACGCACCTTAAGGAGACCGATTGACAACGAGAACGGTTGTTTGGTAAATTGTTCCTTCAATATCCAGCGGCATGAGCACTTTTAAAATTACACAGGTTCAGTTTAGCATGCCCCGTATTTCCGTAGGGGACACAGACTTTGATCGTCACTGCTACTAATATAAATATTATCGTAAATAGTATAAGACATGAAGAGTAAATATTTGTTTAATAATGTTTTTCTTTTTCTAATAAAATTAAAACTATTTGTCCAAGTTTCGCAGCATCTGAGGTCTTAAATTCTAACACCATCGGTTTACTTTAACCAGCGATTTTCGGCCGTAAACATGAATCCGGATAACACCAATTATAATAATCATAAACCGGGGAAACAAGAAAAGCAAACATAGTTTTCCAGAAACTACTATTTACAAGTTAATTAAATATTACTGGCCAGTTTCAATTTTCACTGCTAACTTTCGATGCTTTTTAGCTGGGTAGCCTTATGGCCCCGCTCTGTCTGTCTGTCCATCCGTCGACAACTTTCAACTCAGAAACTACTAGGCCTACGAAGGTGCTCGAGGTGTCGTTCGAAAGGTCTCGGTGGCGTGAGTTCAAATCTACACAGGTTATCTCTGTTCGTAGAAAAAAATCAATTCAAGAAGACTAAGGCTATATAGGCATATTTTGTGGCAAAAGTTATGGGAGCAGCCTAGCAGGGCGTCTCAGCAAAACTGATAAGACAATGCAGGCAGTGTATAATAATGTATTCTTTTGTGTGAAATGCGAAGGGAATAAGGTTACACAGTTGCAAAAATCGACGCTTGGGGTGAAACAAGGGTATGTGTTATCCTCGCTACTGTTTGTGTTGTTCATAAACGATATTGCGGGTTATCTTATGGAGGGGCAACAGGATATACCAAAAATAGGGGACAGAGAGATTCCGGTATTGATGTATGCAGATGACCTAGTTGTGTTGGCGAATTCCAAAGAGGGATTACAGCGAGCTTTGAATAATTTAGAGAATTATTGTAACGGCATTCGTAAGGAAAACAAAAATAATGGTTTTCAAAAATGATTACAAGTATGGGCGGGGAGAACATTCAATTCGTGCACTCTTTCGTAAAATAGAAGCCATTCTTCAGACGGTAAAGAAATTAATTTTTTTTTAATCATTTATCCTGTTCCGATTTACTCTTCCAAATCACTTCCCACCAAACGAATACAAAAACAGCGCCGTAATCAAAGCAATATCTCCCTCCTTGTCTACTGCGCATAGTGGGGATAAAATATTTATTTAATACTCTGAGAACGTACGTTGCAGATTCGGGAGCTATATTATTTCGGGGAATTGCACAGCCATCATTTTCAAAGAATTTATTTATTTTTTATTAACTTGCTAAACGAACTTCTCAGTGTTGAAAGTCGATTTTTGGTAAAGTAGGTTCCGAAACACTTCATTCAACTGACTCCAGCAGGAACTGAACCCGTGACTACGCGCATAAAAAGCGAGCGTGCTAACTTCTCGGCCACTCCGAGTTTTCATTGTCTTTGTGTTAAGGAGATTACACCGCTTCGGAAGTGAATATTACTTACTTCCTCGTGTTGTAAATTTTTGTATATTATTGTTCAATTGAATTGATTTAATTTATGGCATTCAGGCATCTAAAACTCAGGCTGGGGTAGGGGAGGGGAAATATTACAGGAAGATGTCAGTCAGGCCTAAGTAAAAGGTGCCATCCCGGCATTTGCCTCGTGTGACTGAGGAAAAAACCTGGACAGACCTCAGTCAGCATGGTGGGCTACTGGGATTGAGCCTACGCCCTCCCGAACGCTAAGTCAACGCTCTACCACCCAGCTACAACAACTATTTTGTGATTATACACTGTGTTCTCTCTCTTCAATTGGCGTGAACGGGATTCGAACTCGTCATATTTCGGTTACTAGTACGTTACCTCTAGAAACAGTGTAATTACCTTAAAGGAACAGCAATGGACAATGTGCGACACAACATGTTACATTAGATATAGACTTCTCACTACCCTTCCAAGACCAATGAGACCAATGTCTGACGTACGTTGCGTCATGCATCTTCCATTAAAATACGAAAAATAGTCTCTTGCACATTCCTTTCTTTAACAGAAAATCAACTAACAGGTATCTAGTCCTACCCTGACACTTTCTTTCAGAAAAACTTTATATAGCATTCGAATTATATTCTGCATTGGAAACACTGCTTTCGACAACGAGTTGTCCCTGTAAACACGAATGTTTTGTTGATACTAGCGCCATCACAACAAATGCATTCCCAACTGAAACAAGCATTACACACAAACTTAAACCTTTCAAATGTAATCAATAGGTAACTATATCTAAGATTACCTATGAAGACCACACGTGCTTTGTCAATTTTTTGCCAAATTGAGATTAAAAGTGCCATCTGTTTGCTCTTTACAGGTTTTTGGAAACAAATAATCAAGGAAGAGGAGAATATGCATAATACGTCTACTACAAGCGAATCTTTATATTTGATGTGCAGGTTTATGTAATATTGATTATGAACCTTTAAAACACTCCCTTGTAAAATAAAAAAAAACATGGACACAGCACGTTTTTCCTGTAGCCTTCATATTGGATTGAGTCTTAAGGCCAGACCGTAAGGTATCACGTTATTCCATAAGTAATGTCGTATATGCGATGCCCGCTGCAATAACGCCATCTGACGACCGAACAGTGAAGTAGACGGCACGTGCCATAGCTGAGTCATATAGGACTTGATTGTGCAGCAGTGTGTACAGGGAGAACAGTCTACTCCACGTGTTGGAAGTGTGGCTTGCGTTTGATCATAGAAGTGTCGGAGGACCACATACGCCATGCCATACTGTATCAACTACACCAGAGGCATTCAGCTAGAGCAGCGGCACGAAACATCAATGTCGTATAGGTTTAGAGTGCTGCGGATGTTCGAAAGTGCCAGAGGTGGTTCCAGAGGTTTCGATCTTGGGAGACCAGCATCACCGATAAGCCACGAGAAGGGAGACCTGTGCAGATGGACAACGGTGCCCTGCGAGCAGTGGTGGGGGCAGATCTAATGCAAACTATTAAAGAACTGGCCAGCGAACTCCATCCACCCATTCAACCGTTCAAAGTCATCTGCAGAACCTTGGGTACATGTCCAAACTCGAAAAATGAGTGCACCATGCGTTAACGCCTCAAGCAGCAGCGAGTTGACATCTGCAGTTCCCTGTTCATCCGTCACAAACGTGAGCCTTTTCTGGACAGAGTGGCTCCTCTACCATAACATTACACGCAAACGGCAGTGAGTACCAGGTGTATGCATAAGTAGTTGCCGGTTCACCTAAGAGATGGCGCCAGCGAAAAGTACGCAGCGTATTCATTTGACACATACGTCATTTGGTTCGTCTGACATTAAACTACAAACACACTTAAGTTGAGTCCGTCAAACACTAGCGTCTTTGTTTTATCGTTCAGTGATCATGTCGAAGTTTGTGCCTGAAAAAGAATATTTGCGGCACGCATTGCTTTTTTTTATTTAATCAAAAGAAAAAGGCTGTTGAAAGTCATCGTGTGCTGGCTAAAACATATGGTGAACACGCTCCATCGATTAGAACATGTGAGACATGGTTTCGACAATTTAAAAGTGGTGATTTCAATGTGAAAGACAGTGCGCGCTCTGGTAGACCACAAAAGTGCGAAAACGAGCAATTGCAGGTGTTATTGGAGGATGACCCAACTCAAACTCAACAGCAATTGGCAAAAGCATTAAATGTGTCACAAGAAACAATCAGCAGACGTTTACGAGCAATGGGGAAGATCAATAAACTGGGTAAATGGGTCCCACACGATTTGAATGAACGTCAAATGGAAAATCGCAAAGTCACTTGTGAAATGCTGCTTCTACGCCACGAAAGAAAATCCTTTTTATATCGAATTGTGACGGGTGACGAAAAACGGATTTCTTTTGAAAACCCGAAGCGGAAAAAATCGTGGCTTTCAACTGGCGAAGCCGGTCCTTCAACACCAAGGCCAAATCGCTTCGGCAAGAAGACCATGATTTGTGTCTGGTGGGACCAGAGCGGTATTGTGTATTATGAACTCTTGAAGCCCGGCGAAACCGTTAATGCACAACGCTATCGCCAACAAATGATTAATTTAAATCACGCGTTGATCGAAAGACGACTGGAATGGGCCCGAAGACATGGCAAAGTGAATGTGTGACACGACAATGCACCGTGTCACACAGCAAAACCAGTGAAAGACACCTTGAAATCGTTTGAATGGGACATCCTTCCGCACCCGCCGTACTCCCCAGACCTGGCGCCATCTGACTATCACCTCTTCGCATCATTGTGCACGCGCTCACAGAGCAGCACTTCAGCAATTTCGAAGACGTTGGAAAATGGCTCGACGAATGATTTGCCGCAAAAGACAAGCAGTTTTTCTGGCATGGTATGCATCAATTACCTGAAAGATGGGCGAAATGTGTAGAAGCTGATGGCCAATATTTTGAATAAAACAAAATTAATTTCCCTTGAAAATTACGTGTTTTCTTTACCACAAAAAACGGCAAAAACTTATGCATACACCTGGTACCTAAAGGGATGGCCGCAGAAACTGTGCCAAAACAGGATCTTCGCCTCTGCAAAGTGATGTGAAGTGTTTGGTCTGACAATCCATTCTGAGCTCTTGCCACATAAGCAGACCATCAATACAGATGTATATTGTCAGCAGCTTCAACGCCTACGAGCTCCATTGTTGGAAAAAGGTCCTGCTTTAGTTAATCGCAAGGGTGTGCTGAGCCACGGTGATAAAGTGCGCACACACAAGGCAAGACGAACGAGGAATGTGGCTGGGAGAAAATCCCCCACCCGGTGTTTTCACCACATCTTGCACCAACAGACTACTATCTTTTTTCGCAGCCTGCAAAACCACCTTTCCGGGAAAAGAATGCAAAATGAGGATGACGTGTGTCTCCAAAACCGGTGACTTCTTTCAGTGGGGTATTCAACAACTGGTTGACTGGTGGTAGTGTGTTGTGGAGTACGATGGAGACTATTTTCCTGATTAACGGTAGTGTTCCAAGTAAGTTACCATTCTTTTTCTCATGGTCCATAAGTACAACAATAGTTATGGGATACGCTGATACATTTCAATGTTCCGAAGCGTTCATCGTCATACATATATTTTAAGTACCTTGTCTTATACTCTTGCCAAACGTGAAGCATCAGTATCAAGCTTCCATTTTCAATTTGCATTGTTGAAGCAGCTGCAGAAATATGTAAGCCTATGAATATGCAGTGTTTTGTGTTATAAGTAGGTATTATTAAGATTACAAACAGTTCGAAGTATTACAAGGCAATTGCGTATTATGTGTATTTATGAGTGTTTTGTAACAGATGACAGTGGTTTCATTATGATATAGTACATATTAATGAGGGAAATCTTGAAAAAAAAAAGTCAGTGTCGCCGGCAGCAGTATCCGAAACTGCGAAGCAGACAATATGTTTCGTGGTCAATGAGCACTTTGAAACGTTGGTAACAGGCAATTTTCATTGAGACAGCACAATATTAAATAACATCATAATTGTATACAAAACGTATTTGAGACAGTAGGACCTAAGTCTTGGACTATAAACTTACCTTGTTCATTATTTCAACACCACTAATAGGGCCTATATATTACTGAATAGTACGCGTTGTGAAATTTTCATTTTGTTTACCTGCATTCATATTTACATAATCAATGGGAAATAAACTGGCGAATACTCTGAAGCTAATATTTTAGAAGTCTATATCTCCTAAGTCCAATTTCAGAGAAAATACAGCTACAATAATCTCATGGGCTGTAATTAAATACATAAACCATTTAAGCAAGGAGAGTGAGAGAATCACTATGAATTTATTAGAGAAGTAAACAAGAGAATAAGTAATGTTAAAATGAGGGACTCATGTCAGGAAAGCAAAACAAAAGCAGCGCATATCAGGTAAGTCACATGTTACAATGAAGTAAGGGCACTCCATTAGGAATGTCAAGTCATTTTGTGAGCGCCTCCACAATAAAAGGTAATTCATGTATTTTATGCCCTGCGAACATTCAAAGAAAGAGATACCTCTAACCTTCTCCTACTTGGATCTCACTTCCGCAGCTGTCCCCACTTCATTTCCTGGTGTTTGTGACATGCGACTGGGCGGCTCACAAGGCGGAGCCTGTGGTGACGGACGCTCTCTCTTTCTTGCAACCGACGGAAGCACGCATCGTACTTTCAGCAATGCAAAACACAGATTTAACATCACACTTTCACTTCCGAATACAAGAAACAAGCGATTAAGATAGTTTTATTCGATCTCCATTACACTATCCAGTGGTACATAAAAATGATGCAGGACTTGATTTAATTAAGGAGTACGAGTTATCCAAACTTTTCAATAGTGATCTTGGTATTAAAGGGCTGTTCGAGGCATAAAGAAAGTAGTTCGTTATTTCGAAAAATAAATAAATATAAAAAAGAAATATAGTATTACTCGTACATTCTCTTCATAATCTATGGACTTCACAATTTGAAGGAATGAACTACACCCACTGTGTTATTTGTAGACTATGGGAAGGGATGAAAATTCCGATTCCTCTCATGCTTTCCATGTGATTCCGGACTTAATTCTTTTTACACGGAGAGGAAATATCTTTCTACTAAATCCATTTTCTGCGTTATTGACCCAAATTGATGCGCTAAACAGGTTTCAAAATCTTGTAACAGAGCTGTAAACATTTTTGTCCTACACTGGCCACATAAGGTTATTTGTATATACCTACTCTACTCGTTTCGAAACCGCTTCCCTCTACATCTTTCAGTACACTTAGTATTTCAATTTGGCTTTGCAAAGAGATGAAGCTATTGCGGGTTACGGTACAGAAGATAAAATAAATAAATAATTTCCCCCTTACGTATTTCAGTGAAAAAAAAAAAACTGGGCACGTTCCAAGTTTCAGAGATGACATTTCACAGAAAGTACAACTTCCTGGAAGGGAGGACTAAGTGGCCACAACCTCTACTGTAGGTATCAATCCGTATTTGTCTCATGCGATTACGAAAACTTGGAAAATCTGATCAGATGGCCGATTGGAAGATGGTTGAACTCATTCATCCTCACCAACGCTGGTTCATAAGGAGCAACTTTGACTTTTATTTTACACGTCCAACCCGGCTGAATACATCCATGATTTCTTCTACAACACTAGCAACAGGGGGTAAGTTCGTGAGAAAATTATCAGTACCAGTGGCGTATTTAAACCTTTGGCTTCTACAGGCTATGAAGTGCATACCGCCTTACTCTTGAAGTAATCACATGATTGACGTTTTATATTTTATTTTATGACACGAATCTTATAGGTTGAATATGACCATATTCCAAAATTTACTACATATTTTTTTTTTACTCCTTTTCTTATAGATCAACTCTATTTATTTCCGTTTTTATGCTGTTTCAACACGTTCCAAAATTATTTTAGATGTACATGTCTCGTTTTATAGATAAACGAAAAAATCTCAATTTTTAGATGTATCCTTACATCACTTTTGTGCCTTCGTAAAATAAATTATCTTCGACTTGGATACAACAAACTCCTGATACCACAAATCTTAGCTTTGAAAAGTTAAAAACGTATCTCATTTCTAGTAAAAAGTGTCCATGTAAGGGCAGACAAAGGGAATCGTGGGTCAGGAGTTGGCTCAAACATAGATAATCGACTACTCCATTTGAGTATAATATTTATTACGTAAGAGATTTTCACAGTTCATGGATGTAATTTTGAAAAATGGATATTAGTTTCACAATAGTAAAGATAGGTCCGATGTCTTGTACGACAGAGTGCATGCACCCAATACCAATTTTACCCTTGCGGTGACTGTAACAGTGAAGCCACAATTTGTTATAAAAGCACTGAATAGACATTTAAGTCATAAATATATGCAAACTGAAACTAACTGCAAGAGGACATAAGACTTCATCCCATACTAAACATTTATCAAGTTTCTTAGGGCTATATGATATTTCCAACATTAAGAAAATGTACATTCGGGTTTCAGTAATGTAATTTCTTTACAACTGAGAAGAAATGGAAATATTCTTCAAAATAAATGCGATAATGGACAAACAAAATGATAACATATGTCAGCGAAAACGAATTTACATTTCTTAAAATAATCAGGTAAATCTTTATCTTGCAGGCTCAAAGTTACCATTCCAATGTTCATGAACTTACTAGACCTACACGACACCACACACATGTATCCTCCCGTCCACCTCTCCAGACAAATCAACATGAAATTAAAACGAAGTCCGTCTTCCTCCCGTTGTTTCCCATGCTAATAATTCATTGTCATAAATCAAAGCGACAATGACAAAGATAATGCCAAAAACAAGAATAATGGTTTCTTAGTTGTCAAGTTTTCACTAACAATGCTGAATATTTTATTCAAATTGAAAACAGAACACGAAGAAACAATACACAGTTGGTTTCTAGCTAGATGGCAGAACGCCAAAAACAATAACTCTTATACTTCATTTCAAACAGAACATTAATGCCATTGGCGCATTCAGGAAGCAATTTACAGGTGATCCGTTCTAAATGTTATTGACTGTAAGAAACGGATAAGACGAAAGAATATTTTCCCATGTGAAATAGAGAAACTGTTGGTGAAATTATGTTGAAGTGTTCCTGCCGCTGAGTGATCTCTACTCTAATATTTATTGCGGAACTAAATTCGAGCTACTGCCAGTGTGTTCCAAAATTACACATTCAAGTTGTAAACACACTCTATAGACCCTACTCTCAACTTCTAGTCAGTAATGTAGATAATTAATCGAGGGAACTCACTACATTGTATGAGGCCGGCTCTCTGACAGACACACACATACACAATGCACCAATAACGTAACGGAACAGCTTCATGGGTAAGGTAGCCTAGGCTCTCTCTCGACTTAGGTGGTTATTCAGTTGTCTTGGTAGAACGTTATTTATTAACGGTTTACATAAAGAAAAGTACACTAACCTAACTTAACCTTTTCAACCTAGGTTGTGGGATTCACCTTTATATTTTGACTTCTTTGTTCAATGCTTTATGTCCAGTAGTTTCCAAGTAGTCGGAGGTGGGGTACGAGGGCCAGTCAAATATACGCCGAAACTTCTTTGTAGGAACCGAGCGCGTGATCGCATGGTGCCAAGATAATGTGCACAGGCAGTGGGTGTGTATCAAGTAATGTACCCCGTGCCATCACCCCGTTAGAATAACCGAGCGAGCATACCTAGTGCCGTTGAGTAGCGTATTAGTATTTTTTTTTTAAGTTAAACCAAGTGAAATTTTAAGAAGATTATGCGCAGAATTTGGTGATGAGACTTGATCAAAAACAAAAGTGTCTGCATTGCAAAAATAGTTCTATTGTGGTCGTAACGAAGTTCTCATCCACGTCAACCAAAAAGCAACATACGCTCAAAAACATTGCTGACCAAAGTGTAACAGTGGCTGAAATTAGTACAAAGCCCAGGATAAGCCACGGTAATATGCATTTCACTATTCAAAATAAGTGACAATTTCGAAAAGATGTGATGTTCCTATTCTCAGTGTAATGCTGCTGCTTCATGACAATGCTACAGCCCATACTGACGTTCTAACCCACAACAATTTGCAGCAAATCCACTAGGCCACTAGTGAATATCTCCGTATAGCCCCGACTTGTCACCAAGTAATATTGTAATCATTAGTTTGGACTGCTAAAGCAAGCGTTAGGGTCACAACGGGTTTCTGATGACGATGAAGTGAAAGAATTCAAAAGTTCTATACACCCCAATACTTTTTATTAAAATTGAAGCACAAAACTACCGATCCGTTGTAGCTGTACATTGAAAGTATGGAGAAAAAAGTGATGTATGGGTACTTTCGAAATAAACCAATAAATTAGTTTTGCGAAAATGCCGGTTTATATTTGACTGACTCTCGTATATTCCGTGTGTCAACTCCCCACCACTAGCAACATTTCTTACCGATTTTGCACTCTGATTATCACCATCAACGGTGATCAACAAGGAACTTCCTCAGGCGTAGGAAAAAAAATAGAAGTGCTCGGTGTCAAGTTAAGGCCGTTGAGCAAGAGGTGTTAACATTGTACCTATCTAAATAATCAGAAAGTACAAATGGTCGTGTCTTGGAGCTTCATCGTGCAAAATTCTCTCGTTCTATATTAAACACTCAGATACATTTAATAACTTTCACTGCCCCTCGCCTATGTTCGAAGTAAATTAGAAGATGAACATCACTCGGTTTCATGCATACTTTTAGTGTTAAGAAACGAATGAAAGACTGGATTCTGTAGTCGGCGCACCGTTCAATTCATTTCAACATGTTTGTAGTCGGCGCACTGCTCAATTCATTTAAACATGTTTAATGCTAAGTACAAAATAGGTACACAACTTCAAGTAATGACGTCTGTGGCTTGAAAGGGGATAGGGCAGGTACTGCGCATGCGTAGACAGAACTATAACGATGAGTGAGAGGTATGAGCGAATAAACCTCGTACTAAAATATGTACGAATTTTAAGACACATACGGATGTGTACAAGAGGAATTTTTACAGAATAAATTATAACGTTACAGCTAAATCTTTCTTAAGATTGACACTGTAACAAAGATTCTTAAGGTTAATGTAAAGCAAAGGTCTCCAACAAAAGACGGTGGCACTATCTCCGCAATTGTCTAATGTATTATTATTATTATTTTATCGTTGCACAAAATTTCAATCCTGCTCCTACAAATTCATGTCTAGAGAGTTGAAACTTTCAGGGAAGAAAGTTCATAACCAATTCAAGAGTTCTATCCGTGCCGATTTTGTCTTTCTCGTTCATTGTTGAAATCGCTTCATTGTTGTTATGGATATCTAAACCTATAACAATGAAGCTCTTTCAACAATGAACAAAAAAGAAAATAATCGGCATGGATAGAACTCTTGAATTGGTTATGTAGTTTCTTCCCTGAAAGTTTGAACTCTAGGCTTGAATTTGTAGGAGCAGCATTGAAATTTTGTGCAACGATAAAAATACATTAGACATATACGGAGATAGTGCTATCTTTTGTTGGAGACCCTTCTTTCCGTGATTCTTTCGTACTTTTTTTTTTCACAGCATGAAACACCAGCTATTCAACCCGAGTGACGGTCTACAACTGTTACGGGATTTACTATTAACGCGGGATTCGAAACACGGTCGGGTTTGAAGCCGAGGCAGAATTAGGGGTCCACAAACCAACATTCGATGCCACTCGCCACGAAAGTAGCCTTTCCTCACCAAAGTAGTTGGATCACAGAACTTCCCCAGAAGACCCGATTCAGCCCACATGATGTTCACAGAACTGTTCAACTATGAAGGAATCCGAATACTAGAACCGGATTCCGATATCGCTAGACCACTCACTTATTTATTAGTTTTGTGTTCTCAGAAACGATTTACATAATCTAGTTAAGTATCGTTTTCTGTCTCTATGTTTCTCTCCCGCGCGCACGCGAGGAAGTAAGAGGAGACAAATAATTCTCTTTTATAACCAATCAACTGCTCAATGAACACAAGACATGAACTTTACAGTACGAAATTATCCTATAACGCCCTTTATACAATTTTGATAGCCATCTTAAAATTTACAAAACAGTGCAGTGCACTTACATGAAGCTCAAAATACTGCACTTAAGAAAAGCAGCTGGTTACCCCAAGCTAAATTCTAAAGTCACAACCTTCAGGCTTTCTCGTGTCATTGAAGCTGTTACACTAAAAGCGATTTGGAAATTGAATCAAGACGTGCTGAAACGCACCTGCCCACGCCGTCTTTGTAAGATAGGAAAAATCGAAAACATCTTGAAGTCTTGGTTAAGCGTGCCATTAGCCGTTTATAGCCCAATAATGGCATGCAAACCCATTAACAGCAAACTAGTACCGATAGTTAATTAGTCGAAGACCCGCTGCGTCCAGAATAAGAAAAGACTACAGTACGAGCTAATAAGCAAAGGCGATGTTAAACTGATGGACTATCAGACAGGAACAACCGCAGGGTAGGCAATATATTTTATGATTTTCTGACATGACCAGCTGTGCGTGAAATGCCGACTACAGATCCAAAATTTAATATGTTAAGTATTCTACATTCACAGATTAATTATGATCTTTTTCAAACCAAAACAACCAACTCATAAATATATAAAATACATTTGATTTCTACGTATTGCTTGTTCGTTTTCACTCGTTACACTCAGATTAACATTTTGACTTATACGCACACTACTGGTTTATGGCAAAGAAGTGTTTCTCTCTTGTCTGTAGAAGGAAAAGGGGGAAATATAACATTTGGGATCCGGAAATTTCGGTGTACAGCGCAAGAAATATATATAACGAAATAAGTAAGTACCCAAGCCGGGATACGTAAGTTTCTTCCAAGGAGGGACGGAGGTGCACCCTCCTAAAAAATCAAGAAAATGTGGTGTTCTCGCTTTACAACTAATGAGAAAATTCTTCATATCAAGTGATATGAAGATTTGTTTGATATTGACAACATTGCTAAATAATGTTCTTCTCATAACATTACGTAAAACGGAAATGTTGCTTCTGATCCAGCCAGTACTATGAAGGTAAAGTAAATAATAAAAGATTGTTTACTGTATTTGTCTTCACACACTACCCAATTGGTAATTAAGTACGGGGCGTAAATAAATTCCTTTGATACGCCTTAAATAACACTTGCACGTTCACTGTAGGGGAAAATATGTCCAGTTTGGAATAGCAATACACAACTAAAATAATGTTTATGTTCTCACTGTGGTTTCGTACCTTATTAGGTCACTTGATACCGTAGCTCTAAAATAATAATAAAAACTATAACCCCGCTGTCTGTCCGTGTCCAAAAATAAATTCCAGAAGCCACGTGATTTAGGTGTCTTTGGAAAAGTCTTGGTGAGACTGGCTCAGAGTTGCTCGAACAGTCTTAATTGGTGCAGTGGGTCAAGGTGGCCAACCCATTTTTTAAATCAATTTTTTAAATTGCTTCGATTTTGTTACATCTATCTGCTCCAAAATTGACACATATTATTCGACACAATAAAAAAAATACTATAGGTGTCCCGGTTCCCAAGCACTCCAGTTATCAGTGTTCCTAACCTCAACTTCAATGCTTACGAAACCTGGCATAAACATTATTAGACACAATAGAAAACTAATGTGGATGTCTCAGTTTCCAAACACCCCAGCGTTGCAAACGTATTTTAAAAACTTAATTTTTCAAATTGGTTCCATACCGTATCAAGCTTGGGCCGCGGTGCGTGGGATCCTCAGTTTGATCTCGGCTCGCTGCATGTGGGCGTTGTTGTCGACAAACACCGTGTGCGTGAGTTTTCTAGGGATTCTCCCATTTCCTCCTATTTTCTTCATTCCACCAAATGAAAAGTCTGAAAATACTCTGGTCTTCCTGAAACAGTTCAAGAAATTAAGATCCAATGCACAAAATTGGGGACCCCTACCCACTGCTCATTACTTGTGCGTTAGATTATCATTTCTTGCACTGTTTCAAGAAGGCTTTTCAATCAACTACGCATACTAATTTCACATCTCATTATCTCTCTCAAAAATAACTTTATGGCAAAACCGACTTCACCAATGTATTTCTGGTAAATTTCTAGCCCAGATTGATGACCCTCTTCCCAATTAGAAAATCGAGTAAGATTCAAGATGGCGGCCATGACAAACGTACCCTCTAAAAGATAGCCCACTGACCCGGTAACCATTTATGTGTGTTTTCCATTACTTCAAGCATTTTACAAATAAACGTGTGTTTTTCGATTTATATAGATCTCACTTCTTAAGAATCAAATTTTTAGCCACTGCGCCCGTCTTTATGGACGAAAGCACTTCTAATCATGCTTTCTGGTGGTTTCCTTATATTACTCTACTCCTCTACCAAGTTTGGTCGAAAAAGCAGTGTCAACCATCATATAATATAGGTTTACTTGTTAAGAGATGTCTCGGGACGGGCGTAAGCCATAGTGGTGTTACCGCCCATATAATTCATTTTATCTTATCTTAAGAGATGTCAGATGAGAAATACTAAAGCAATGGCTATAATAAATGCTGTTCCGATTCAATTGATGAAAAAAGAAAAAGTGAAAAGTGACTCTGTAACGACATTTGTTATTCCAGAGTATGGCCAGGCAACTTTTCAGAAACAGAAATGATTCGATTGGAAAAGAAGAAGATTGCAAGAAGATGTGAAGACTACGAACCATGTGCCTAATTACACATTCAGCGAAGATTCTTCGACGAGTATTAAACAGAAGATTATACGTATAAGATGAATGGAGAAACTGAAGAGGCACAGTTTTGCTTTTGAAGAGGGAAAGGAACAAAGCTTGTTAAGAACAAGAAGAGCGTTAGGACTCAGGAAGTGTACGTAGCAGTTGTTGATTTGGAAAAGGCATTCGATCGAGTCAACCGGAAAATCTTAATGCAAGTATTGAACGATGCAGGTTTGGAATGGACAGATCGAAGACACTTGTATCTAAATCAGAGAATAAGAGTGAAGGAAAGCTTATCAGAACGAACAGCAATTGGTTGAGGAGTGGGACAGGGATGTTGCCTCTCGCCCACTTTATTTAATAATATCTCGAGAAGAGGCTCTTCGAAGGCGAAGGAGAGGTTAAGGTTGGGGGAAGCAAAATAAAGTGCATTAGATTCGCGGAGGATGTGGTTCATCTCGCAGAAAATGAGACATCACTTAACAACATGTCAAAATGACTACAGAAAAGCTGCGAGGAACATGAGACGAAAAAAATGTAAATAAAACGAAACTGGTAGTAACTGGAACAAATGAAACCTAGCAAACATCAAAACTGGAAGAGACAAAATATACAGAATAGGTATCCGTCAAGTGTTTATGAAGTATTATAACTGAGTCTATTAATGTGGAAAGTAGACCAAGGCGAGAATAGTGATGGGGAAACAGACGTTTACGAAGAAGAAAAATCTATTCTGCATATTGTGTTGTACGGAACAGAAACGTGGACATCACACAAGTGTGAAGAGAAAAATGGAAGCCTTTGAAATGTGTACAGGAGAAGAAAGAAAAATCAGCTGGATATAGAGGATGCAAAATGAAGAAGTGCTGAAGAGAAGAGGCAAGAGCAGAGCAATACTGGAGACGAAGGAGAAGAGAAAAATAAATTAAATAGGACATTGGCTGCGTAGAGATTGGATATTGACGGGTGCAACTGAAGGTATTTTTGAAGGAAAGAGAAGACGAATCCAACTCTTTAATAGTATTTTTAAAAAAAATCATACACTGAAATAAAAAGGAAAGCGCACAATCGCGATGAATGGAGAGAGCTTAGTTTGCCTTGAAGGAGTTGCCGCTTTCGGCAGAACACTAGGCCTAATGATGGCCATGATAAAAAATTACCGCAATAAATTTACTTGTTTTTTCTCCCCTTGAAGAGAAATTTAGAACAATACTAGTACATTCTATACATTGGATTACAACAAAGATCAAAATGTAATATTTATATATATATATATATATATATATATATATATATATATATATATATATATATATATATACACGCATATGATGAGTATATAATAAATCATATCTACGTCCAACCTCAAGGTCTCATGATTTACACACAAGTACCAAGGGAGAGAAAACCTATGCATACCTGGAAAGCCGAGGGAAACTCCGCACATAAAAACCTCTTACGTTCATTAATGATTAAGACACGCTTATGTCTCACTTTCCGGCTGATAGCTACGACACAATCGATGGACCTAAAGTGGGAGAGCCACCCGTTCTGCAATTACAGAAAAGTGGCAAACCATACTCCATATTGAACAACAGATGGGGACGGAGGAAAACAAGGCTGGAAGGGGGAAATTTTTATTCGATTCTTTACTCTTGACAAATATTCTCGATTACATTATTTTGTAGGCTGAAGAACATTTATAATTTTTTTCTTCCCCAGGACGGCGCCACAGACAAATGAAAACAAACGACTAGTCAATGGCGAGCAAAACGGACCATAAAGGCTCCCCGCATCATTAAGGGTGAGCGGCTGAAGACATAGATGCTATTAAGGGAAGTGTTCGGCACTCCCCATATCCAAGAGAGCAACAGTAACTGTCAGATACTGGAATGATAAATACCGCCTTCCTCTTATGTACCAGGCCAAGCGCCAAGGATACGAGGCATCTTAAGGGAACGATATTATTCCCCGTGGAAATTGTTCATAATAATTCAGCAGTGCCGTATTAAGTTGTAGCAAAACTGCCTAAGATTTGAGTTCAGTACAGCGTTGGGTAAAACGAAACTCGTTAATTCTGCATACATCATATACCGAAAATAATTCAATAATAAAAAATGGGATTCCAGGAACGCCAGTAGCCAAGGTAGGCTAGTTTCTCTAAACTTTTATCGCCTTCACACTAGTTTTAGAGACACAGATTATTGATATCTAACACTTTAATCACGCATATCTCTCACTGAAAGAAATCAAATTCTTGCATGCAAAATACATGAATTTTAATTACAGTATGTGTATGAATCAACAGATCCAAATTACTGTCTTGTTATAACTTCAGAAGGTTATCATCAACATATAACTAACGAATACTTAACAAGAGCCTACATCACATATTAAAACAAACAAATCAGTACAGAAAACACAATAACTATCACAATCGCAGTAATTAATTACACACACTATTTAATACTGCCAATTACATTAAATCTTAATAATCAGTTACAACGTTATCATACACACACACACATTATATATATACATATATGTACTCCAGATGGTGTTGCCTGTGCGGCGTCCACCCTGCGTAGTGAGGAAAATTGGGGAGCTACCTGAATAAAGAGGTAGCGATCACAGTTGAGAGCTTCGGCTCTCCTCTCCCAACACGTCTGGTCAGCGTGGGAGCAGTAGACCACCTCCTCCCTCCGGGAGAGGCCTCATCCAGTAGTGGATTGAATATGGTTGTGTATTATATTTGTATTATATTATATATAGTCTTTTATTCACAGCAGCTCCCCAATTGTCCTCACTATGCTGGGTCAACAACGAAATTTTTAGCCCCCCCCCCCCCGAAATCGAACCCGGGACCGCTCACACTGAATTCGAGCGCGCTACACAGGAGTCTCTCTCTCTCTCTCTCTCGAGAACTACAGATTAATTAGTTTACTGTCAGTTCTATATAAAATGTTCACCAAAGTTATTTTGATTCGTATTGAACGAGACTTAGATTTTAACCAGGGAAGGGAACAAGCGAGATTTCGTCGTGGATTTAGCACAATGGACCACATACAAACACAGAATTAAGTTATGGAAGGGACTATAGAATGTGAACTTCCACTATGTCTCGGATTCATAGATTTTGAAAAAGCTTTCGATTCTGTCTCCTTGGCAGCAGAATGTGAATCACTTGAACATCAAGGCATCGAAAGTGCATATACCTGTACATCAAGTTACTGCCTCGACTGCTACATCTGCCATTAGACTACATCAAGTGAGAAATTTAAAGTTGGAAAAGGGGTATGCAAAGGAGATTCAATTTCTTCAAAACTGTTTTCAGTTGGTCTGGAGAGAATGCTCCAAAATTTAAACTGGAATGAAGTTGGAATAAAAATTAATGGCGAATATCTTCATCACCTACGGTTCGCTGATGATATAGTCCTGTTTGTTTCAAGTGCAGAAGAACTACAAACCAGAATGGAAGAGATGTGTAATGAGAGATGGAAAATATAACTTAAAATGAATTTAAGTAAAACAAAAGTAATGTACAATCAACATGCTGCAAAGAAGGAAATAAAGATTAGCGGAGAGACAATAGTCATAGTTGATGAGTATGTTTACCTGGGTCAGCTCAAAACATCGAATGCTAAGTTGACTGATGAAATAAATAGAAGGTGTAAAATGGCGTGGAGTTCGTTTGAAAGACTACACTTTATTTTCAAAAGCAAACTACCAATGTGTCTCTAGCGTAAAGTTTATAATCAATATGTCTTACCTGTAATGATGTGGATATTGAATGCTCAAACGACTCAACGATTAAGAGTCACACAAAGAGCAATGAAGAGATACATGCTAAGAATAACTAGGAGAGACAGGAAGACATCCGTCACGCTAAGACTATGGATTCGCGCACAAACAAAGGTAGAGGATGTAATCAAGACTGCGAAGAAAATGAAGTGGAGATGGGCCGGTCACACAGCTAGACAAACAGATGGAAGATGGACGACAAATGTACTACATTGGATTCCTAGAGAAAAGAAACGACCGAGGCGACGTTCTAATGCTAGATGGGTAGATGAAATAAAGTGTTTTTCAGGAGCTACATGGATGAGGATAGCATCAGACCGTGGAAAGAAAAGGGGGGGAGGCCTTCATTAAGCAGTGGATAGAAAACGGCTGATAATGATGATAATATATACAATAGATATTGAAACAATATTAAATTCTGTATAAGTAGTACTTCAAATTCAAAGCCAGGGTCAATAATAAGCTTCTTGAAAACAAACACAACAGTTCAGTGGTCTCCAAACTTTTTCGATCCACGGCACCTTTGACCTACTGATCAAAGGTTTAATTGTGAAGCTAAATCAACGTAACCAAAGAACAACAGTGCAGAGTTAACATGAAAAAAAAACTTGTTTAACTAAGTTTTTAAACAATCTAAGTACAGCATCTGACCATATTCTGTAAAAGACACAAACGCCTTTTCTTCTCGAGTTTCGTATTTTAATAATAAAATCTTTTCTGAGTACACGCCAGGCAAATCTATAGTACTGGCAGCAAATACTATTGCCCACATGTAAAAATTGGCGCCAATATATACGTAAATAACTTACAGAATCTAAGCATTATTAATTTACTCAAGTCTGATTTAAAATTTTATCGTTAACTTCCTCGATACGAGTGAATTGCTCTCGGAATGTAGACGGATTGTAATACAAATAATTAATAGAAGAGTAGCAGGAAAGAAGTGGGTTGGGATGTTTTATTATAGTTACGCAAGAGGATTCAAACAGAGACATCCTTCAAGGGAAACTAATGGGAAGAGAACTTGGAAAACAATCTTCTTCCTTCTTTTATCGTGTTCGTAGTTAATTTAATCGGGATCGCGAAATCATTACATTTGGGACCAGACCAAAGATTTATCGTGCGTGCCACCTACACTATTACTGGTCGATTTTGTACATATGAACTTCCGTCACGCTAAGACTATATTTTAACAGTCTATGCAGGTTACAGAATAGTACGGTAAAGGGCGAAAAACACTTCAAGCAAAGAATACTCTGACTCGCTGCTCTATTAAAACATTTATCAGGATCAAGTTCACTAAGAATATATTTGTTACACAGCACAGGTTCAATATAGTCAAAACAGCCCAGTGGTTTCCTAACTTTTTCGATCCACAGCTCCTTTGAGCTACTGATCATTAGCCGCGGATTGGCTTTTTTGAGATGGAAGATAAACCTGGTCTTGGTAGTATTACAATTTTCCTCGAAAATGAAGGTACAATCAGGCCAATACGATGTAACAAAATTAGCCTGTATCTGTTGTTTAATTTGTTACGAACAGAACTACAGAAGTTTGGCACAAGAACTCACGAAGTGACAGACTAGAACTTAATCTACCATGACGAGTCAGTGGAAATTAAATGTTCTGCTTCTTCGTTGTTAAAATCCATGATGAATCACGGAACTGAAGGGGTTTCTTACCCAGGTTATTGGCTATAAATCTGCCTTTGAAAAAAAAAAAGCCAGGTAACGGTGTAGATGTAACACATTCTCCTTTAGCGCCTCTTATTTTCTTGTAGAAACTGAACCAATAATGGAAAACATTTGTAGTTTTATTTAAACATCACCTATGCAGACACTGCTTTCCCAAACGACACTTTCTTCTTAAAGTCTAAAACTTGGTCTACGAGATGCAACATATTTGTATTATTGCTTGCCTTACAAGAACTCGTTCAGTGTATTAAGTTTTTCAAAAAGCAAACACATGCTTTAAGAATCAACAGATTTGTCAGCGGAACAATGTTCATCACTTAATACATACGTTTACATTAAATTTTTCATCCTCATCTTATATACGTTACACACGGAGTTAGCGGGAAGCCTACACGCAAGTTTCTAAATTCTTATCGAAACCTACTATAAAACTTTGCATATCGATACAGTATCTGCCAACTCCCTAAACCATCTTTCGAAGGTCTACCGTGCAACAAAGATGTAAATTATCAATTCATTATTTACCTAACGATGGTTCCGCGTATGGAGAAAAATAACGCCATTACTGTTAACTACCTCCAGCATACTGCTGATAGATCACTGGCTTTGCGTACGAAAGGTCCGTGGTTCAAGTTCTGTTGTTGAATCGAAAGATCTCTCTTTGTTTATTTTGCTTTAGTAGGTCTCTTTGCTTCTCATTCGTTTTTTTTTTGCTTCATGTTTTTTTTTACGTGCGTTACAGAAACTATGAAAATAAGAACAAATAAAAGATATGAAACATACATACAATTTAGATACGAAACCTTAATTGCATAAAATAAAACATATTGTCAAAATGCAGAATGAGAATGCAAAAACGAAAAAGTCTATAACATACTAAAAGCACCTAACATGTCTGCATAACATTAACAAAACCTTCGCACAAATACAAAAGAAAAATAAAGACTTTTCTTGTCAACAACACCAGAACTCGAACCAAAAGGCCATACGCAACGCTAATACTATACCACCAGGGATGTTGCAGAAGAGTCACAGTAATACTTCTACTACTGTCTGGTACAACCATGAGAGCACTCCCAAGTAAATGATCAGTAACGCCTTTGTTATTACACGGCAAATTATCCATCGATGTACAAAGTTTGGCTTCGATCGGAATTTATTACATTGTAAGGGGTCGTCTTCGGCCTTCCTTACTCATTGTAATCCTACTATAGGTTCGTCTTGAAAGTATCTCAGGGCGTAACTTCTTTGGCTCTATTTGGACTTCTCAGGAATTAATTAATGAGTTCCCAGCACACCGTACTACAAAGATTTAACGCAATATACTGTATGTATCATTACTCCAGTGATCCAGTTAGGGTGCCCGCTGTCTGGATTTTACTACACATTGGGGCTACGGCTAATCATTGTAGTATATCAACTGGAGTAGACAACACTAAAAAGGGTCTGTAAAGCCACAATATAGCGTTTATCCACTATAATATAGAAATAAAGGTACTTATTCCAGAGGGTTGAAGCATATGTATTTATCTATTAATTTACCTCTATTTGTCCGTAACGCTATCTCATTATAGTGTATAAGCTTAATTATCATCATCTACATTACATTTCATATTGCATCATAATCACTTTTACATTATTCTTCAAACCATGAAAATCATATCGAACAAGCAGTTAAATATTAAATAAACTGTTTACAAACTGAAAACATCTTTGAACTTTTCTTTCTTCATAATTATAACATTTGAGTTCCGCGCTAAGCTATAGTAATGCCATCTATTGACTTCCTTGGTATTAGCTCGAAACATCTGAGGTTGTTTCACACTGTGACGTCAGACTTGAGTCAGTCTTTAAACTATATAAAGGTTGCTCATACGTATAAAAGACGTTTTGCTTTTGGCAAACCAATGCTAATTATTATATGTATCTTTAATAATATAAAAACAATGAAATATACCCAAAACAACGGTTTATACGTGGTTTGCCATTACAACATGTTGAAGATTATGTGTGAGCAAATAATCTCCTTGGCCTTGTTTTAATAACATTTTAAAAATATTATGTACTTCTTCACTTAGGTTTTCTATTGCTAGCCCTCGGTAGCATCCGACCATTGAAAAACCAACGTCTGCACAAACTGTAAGATGTCTCTCACAGCTATCTGATTTTCTACCACCAAATCGTTCACAACGACAATCAAGTATCCAGGGATAGCTCCACCTTTCATATATTCAGAGAATATTTTTTTTTTTTTTCGTTAACAAACCTATAACCTAACAAATAACACGTATGCATTTTTGGTTATCTGTTGCCCTGCCCTGTTCTGCTGTTCAACTGGACTGCAAACTTACAGTTAATATCTTGAGCAATATAATTTATTCTCAATCTAATAAAAGCGCTGCTGGTCAGTGTTACATTGTGAAATGAGAGCTGCACACAGTTTTGGAAGTACTCCAACCGTCTATATGAATTGCTCCGATACAACTTGCTGAGTAGAGTTTTAACAGCTCTGCCGTTAATATAACACTACTTCAAAAAGTTGCTCGTACGTACCTTAATTCTGCACACGGAATAAGGAAAAGAACAGCAAATATAATACAAACAGCACATTCCGGTGTCCGGATACATTTTCTCAAGCCAATGTTTTGCGACTCAAATCCTAAAGTGTTCTCCAACCAGTCAAACGACACATCGTTGCAGGCTAGTATTTATTTTAGGGTAAAGAAGTCCATATTAAAAAAAATATGAAAATATGCTTTTAAAATATGTGAATATACGAACGTAACAATGTCACCCGCTTTACGTCGCTGTGCAAAATTTCATCACTGTATGAAGTCGGGAAATGAGTTAACGTTCCAAGATTTGAAGACATCACGAACCATTGTAAACTAAAAAATAAGTCTGTTATAATCACTATTGTGCACACTACGGCAGAACCATCTACGCAATATTATTATTTTCTATTTGTTGGGGCTCTGTGTTTTTCTTCCAGTTTAACCTGGTAGTCTCCTTTTCTCAATATTTTGCTTATGAAATTACAACGAACAGTTTTGCTTCTTTGTGAACTATTCTTTGCCTTTGATATTCTGCCGTTATCGTTGCCATCATAGTTCCTATCCTCCTGCATGATATGTTGAAAATACCTAGGTACTTGAAGCCGGATACTTGGCCTACACGTTCGCTTCTAATTTTTATGTTCGCTGTCGTACTGTTAGATCCAATCATTATCCATTATGTTTATCTTTATTTCATACTCTTCACATCATCTTATATCTGCATGTCTCTGAAAAGAGAATAATACCTTCTGGAAACATGCCTTTGGTTATTCTTTTTAAAACAGTATAGCCGCTCCGTCGTTATTGGAGTACGTAATAATAATATCTGCTAAGTATGCATGCATATTCAATCAACCAAACAAGGTAAATATCCCAGCCTCAATTCTCCACCTATTGCGATTTGCTATTTTCTACTTTTACCCCCTTCTCTGATTCATCTGTCGATCCCTTAGTTATAACTAAGGAATTCAATTTCTCCACTACACGCTTGTCTTTCTGAGACTTCTATTAGGATTTGCCATGTGAGATGTGAGTTGCATTCTCTAAATCAATAAATGGTATAATAACTTCCTTACCTTTGCCTATAAATATAACTAAGCGATCTTCTTTCCTTCTTTTCGTCTCTTGTTCAGTTTTCTTTTCAAAGCCCACACAAATTCTATGCCTAATGTCATTCCTAGCTTAGTTACGACATTTAAAACAGAATATACGAACTTCCGAAATGGTCTTTCTTCGTAATATCATGATTCATGAATAATAAAAAAAAAGTATCGTATTAGGTCATCGTACCTGCAATCACCGCTTATCAATTTCCCAAAAATCTAGAAACAGCGTATCTGGAGTAGTCTGGTTACACTATATACATCACAGTTGCGAACACATATAGTAGGCAATTGATAACATCTCCATGGTAGCATTTTCTCTTTTTGATTCAACACCAACTTTATTTTTTTTAATTCAAAATTTGTGATTTTGTGTTGTTTCTATGATTGATTAGTAAACAGCAGCGACCAGACAAGAAAAACATGGCGCGCGTAAAGTGGTGTTATTTCGTTGTAGTTTATGAAAATGATTGTAGATATGAAAAAAAAATGTAGCAACTGTAAGTTATCGATTTGTGATTTTTCGTCCTAAACGAGCACATACTTCTTCTGACGGAATCTACTTATACCCTAACGCAGAATCCAAACCACGCCTGGGTTTTATCCAAGGCAAACTACAGATGTATAGACCAAATGCAATGTTAGTTTCCAAAGAATAATGTACCTGTTTTTCAATATTCTACAAGGTAAGCAGAATTAGAATTAAATAAACTAATTCAAGTGGAATAAAATAGAAATAAATTTCACATGTAAAGTCACATAAATTTCACATGTTTTGTACATCTTTCAAATGTCATTTTCTCATACCTTGTTTGTTGACTGTAAACTTGGATATATGGAGTACATAAGGATATACATAAGAATATCTTGGATATATATAAGAGTACATTCTAAAGAGTTAATTAATGATATATTTCTTTCTCTACGAACTAATGTTGAAGAGAACGACGTGAAAGGTGAAGAAGTAAGGTAAGATCCAAAATTTTGCACACTTGGATAAGAAATAAACAGAAACCTTACACTTTGAACAAAGGAGGTGAAAATATCAAGATGGGCAGGTCTATAGGCAAGTTTACCAGAACCCAAACGACAAGTGAATATGCAAGAAGTGAAAACCAAGAGGAACAAGAGATCAAATGTTAGACAAAAAAATATTCACACTCATTAAAAGACGCTTATATCAATGCGAGGTATGAAAAAAATAGTGGATCAAGCAAATCTACCATAGATAGAATCAAAAAAAGAAATAACATAAAGTCTATGGAAAACATGAAGACCCCGTAAAAAACGTTGAACGGCAAAATACAGCCATAACAAGGCCAAAATAGTTGTACCGTCTGCTGACTGAGAAAACGAACCACTGCTTTGTAATGAATGACAAATCATATTTTGAGCAGGATTTTGCCACACTTCCAGGTCCTCAGTATTTTAGCGCTGCGAATAAAAATAACATTCCAGATGTTGAAAAATCAATTTCGATTGAAAAATTCAACCGCAAAGTTCTTGTATAGCAAGCAATTTGCCAATGTACTGATCGAAACGCCCATTTTTTCTGCGAGGGCACTATAAACTGCCATGTGTATGTCGCAGTGTGTTTACAGAAACGTCCCTTTCTTTTTCTAAGGAAACACCAAGATGTTGTATTATTCTGGCCTGGTTTAGAAGCAGCACATTACTCCAAATTAGCAACAAACTGGTTTTCAACAAATCGAGTGGAATTTCCTGAGAAGCAATAGAATCCTCCTAACACCCCTGAAATACGTCCTACTGAGCGCTATTGGCATTTGTTAAGCAGATACTTCGTAAAGATGAACAATGTGCTGTACGTTTCGCTTCATTCACGAAACCGTGGATTCAAGGAAGCAAAAAAGTTGATCAAATAACAGTGGACAAAAAATAATGAGGACTAACTACCAAACATAAAGTTAGGCTACTTTCCAAAAAATGTTTACTGAAATATTATTATTATTATTTGTATTAATATTTGTTACTCGTCCCCACAATAATGCAAAACTCTCTGGGACAAGTCTTATTTCAAATATTTCACTTGTATTTGTATATTAAATTCTAATTCTGAAATAAATCTCTCTTATTTTGGGCGATATCTTCACGCAGGCTAGGATGGAGGTAAGGAAGATTCGAACCCACTGGCATTCTCCATATGTGGCAAGCAATTGGACAGTAAACAGCATTGTCTGCAGATGTACTGCATTCCTATATTAAAAGTTTAGTTTTCCCCCGCCTTTCCCTGAAAATGTTATTAGCTAAGATATTCTTTAGGCTAAGACTAGCAAAGGGAATACCTGTCAGTAAAGGTCCAGTAATGTTAAAAATAAAAATATAAAGTAATTGTAAAACTCATTTGTGCTTGGGCCTGTGTAATGCAGTTACTGTGGAGGTAAGGTAAAGTACAGGGAAAGAGTCAGTTCAGTTGCAAGTGGCATCACATAATGGTCTGTGCATCCGGACTTTGCCTCACATTGAAACGTGAGTACGGTTTAATCTCACGTTAATATTACGTTGAAGTTATACGTTCGCTTAGGGTGAAAATTACAATCCTAACTGAAAGTCAATGGTTTGGTCAGATCAATGAGCTGAAGTGGATAACAGAGTGAAGTCCATTAGAACATGAGTTTATATACTGCAGTAATATTGGATCAAGAGGATGCGAACTGTGCTTCCAGCGAGAAATCAATCACGTCACAGGCATGATCACCAGAAACATCTTATGTCAAAACCATATCAAATATATTACCAGGTATATTAATATTGTATCGAACAATAATAATGAATTATTACAATAAAGAGAAGCTACATTACAAACTAACTGGACAATAACCGACATCAATTTCGAATCGTTCCCGTCTAACAATTTGGTAACTCAAAATTCCCACACGTGAACGGAATATCTTGTAACAACAAACAAAACAAAAAAAGAAAAGAAACTTGCATATCAAGAGATGCATAACATTTCGCAATCCATAAGAATGTATTCATTAACAACAAAGTTGCTCTGAACAACACTATCAAAGTATTAATATCGATTCAAATAATTTTAAACTTATAATTAATTTGAGGAAAGTGCCCTAAACCGGAATCCCCCCCCCCTAAAGCGAATTCCCGGTCTCCCCGCTCTGCATTCTCCTAAACGTTAGCGGGACCAAATGTAAATAGTAGTTTAGGCTTCTACCACTTTGTAGCGGAGTGCACACATCGCCCGCTTGTTGCTTATCAGTCTGCCATTACGTAAGATAAGATAAAATGAAGTTTATGGGCAGTAACAGCACTATGGCTTACGCCCGTCCCGATACGGGGGAAGCCCTTATCCTTGTCACGTCTAAAGTTAGTTGTTATTTGGATAAAATACTAAAACTAAATTAATAAAATCATATAAAAGCTGAAGATGTAAAAGGTCTTCAGAAACATATAATACTGGTGTAAATGCCAGCAGAACGATTAATTAAACTAAAGATGTATGGAGTCTTTAGCATAAGTTAAAAACGTGCAGGCTGTAAATGGGCCTTCACAAAATAAAACAATAACACTACATAAAACTTAACAGCTAAGGGGCATAATCATCTCAAATAGACGAAGATAAACCTGTCTCTCGAACATACATAAAAACTCTCCACAACATATCTGGTTCATCAACTAACAATGACGCCATGTCATTGGGGATGTTATAACGTTGTCTGAGATGATTATATCCTGGACAATCTAAAAGGACGTGACGAATACTTAAAATTCCATTGCATTCACTACATTTAATTGATTAAATAATTGGGAGCATACGTAACAAGTAAAAATGAGGTCACGGAAGAAATAAAAAGTCGTTTAGTATCGGGCAACGCATGTTTCTATTCAGTCCAGAAACTTCTAACATCGCGATTAATATCAAGAAAGTTACAATTGAAAATATACAGAACGATTATTCTGCCGGTAATACTTTACGGTTGCGAACGTTGGAGTACGACCCTAGCAGATGAACATAAATTACGTGTGTTTGAAAATAAGATTTTGAGAAAGATATACGGGCCGAAACGGGACGAGATGAATGGACAAGACTGCATAATGAAGAACTCCACGGACTGTACGATTCAGCAGATGATGCAAAAATAATGAAATCGCGACGTCTAAGGTGGGCAAGCAATGTAGCTCGGATGGGGGAAAAACGAAGATTAAATTCTATCCTGGTTGGAAGAAGGCCAATGGGAAGACCGAGACGTCGTTGGGAGGACAATATTAAAAGAGATCTTCGAGAAGTAGCTGTTCGTGATAAAAACCGGCTTTATATTGCCCAGGATAGAATCCAATGGCGAACGTTTGTTACTGTGGCGATGAACTTGCGAGTTCCATAAGCCATAGAGTGAGTGAGTGAGTTATTTTGATTATTTTTACAAGGGGTCCGCTTTTGGCAACTATTTTTCAAATCGCCAAAGTGTTAGGTTTCTGAAAATATTTTGTATATACTGTTTTAATTATATTTTCTAAAAGTAAAATGTAAATGGTGCGTAACATTATAAAGTACACATATTATATGCTTTGAAAACAATTTTCTACTGTTTTCTATTTTTTTAAATTCAAAAACAAAATGAGGTTTTGGGAGCTTTCCTCTAATAAACTTATAAATAATAATATAATGATGAATAAACAGATAATAATCTTAATGTACTGAATTGATCTGCATCGATTTCACTTCTTAAAAAGTCACTTCTGTTGCAAACTTTTCAGTCAACATGTCCGTGAATTTTAATCTAGACGAAAACGACAACATATTATCAGGATTTCCAGCAATCAGTATCAACTTGGGGTGACTTCACTACTTCAGAATTAATAAATTACCTAGATACACGTAACAAAGCACGAAGTACTAGCCGCTAAATTGAATATCACATAGTCATTTCACACACATTTTACGCAGCCGACCGATAAAAAACAAAATATAAGTCACTAAAACAGACATGATATGGATAAAATGTAATTTCACTCACAACAACGCCAACTCCTATGGCCCCTTCATCATTGAGACTTACCTAGAAAAGAATAAAAAGAAAACAATGTAGTAAAATTTTAAACAGCTTCACAAAGTTCCCGATACGACATTAATAGGATAACCCTATCCTAATACACTCTACATTCTTCCATAATACTAACTAATTTCCGTCTTCTCACTGACGAATGGAGGAGCTATTGACAATAACCAAATCTTTGCCCTTATGCAGTAAGCAATTACTAGAATTAGTTTAAAACTATGTAAAAATTTTGTGCCGCCCAATCGTAAAATTTATTTTCCGAATAACTTGGAATTGAATACACCGAATTTAGTAGTGTTTGTAGTAACTTACATAAAACCACGTTCTCTTTAAGTTACAGCAAATGTATCTCTCCATTCCAAAGTTATTCTGAGAATAAATTTTACGACTGGGTATAAACTTTTGGCGCTAGCTGTATATACAATACATAATTACACCTACAAGTACAACTATACTAAGTTGTACTTAAAAATTGAAATTTCGGGAGAGTTAAGAGTGTGGACTGGATCCCACGGACCCCCTTGAAATACGTCCCTGCACGACTGAACAACAACTTAATACTGACACACATGCAGGTTTGCACTTCGTAAGTCCACCAAACGCCTCTCATCTCCACAAAACCATTACACCTTAATTGTATCACGAACCCCATTATTCGTTTATATTTTCATTCTTAAGATAAAACTTTTTTTATCTACAGGCATCCCTCCACAACGCACAAAAATATTTAAATAGAATTAAACGCATAGCTGTGATTAAAATAAAATATTAGTACTCGGTCTGGGATCGAACTCGAGATTTCTACGTAAAAAGCAGTATGCCAAGCAATAAACTATGCTGTTCATAGTGAAATACAGTTATTTTATGGGTATTCATGTACTTCTGTTTGTTGTCACTGACATAGAAGTCTTTTTCTCCTAATCAGAACTACAGTATGTTAGTTTATTGCGTCAATATTCGTAATTTCCCGTGTACTTCCCTGCTTTTGTTGACTTTGAGCGTTGGCACTTTGGAAAATATGATTGTCAGAACACCACCTTCAAAAAGTGGAAAAATTCGAAAAAATTCATAGCCATTATGTTACTTCCCTTTTACACAAAGACTTTGAGAGTGAAAACAAGTTGAACGATGAGGAATTTGTTTGCAATCAATGCGGTTCGAAAGAATACATGTTATTACGTTTATTTATTTTTTTCTCACAAGAAACATTGTATGCGCTGAAATTACCACAGAAAAATTTACATCCGCCGTGGCCGAAACTCGAACCCGGATTTTCCAGTTTCCGGTCGGCTATGCTGTCCACAGACGTATATGTACAGAGAATTCGCCGTGCCGTACTCAACCGGAAACCGGGAGATACGGATTCGAGTCCCGGTCAAGGCGGCTGTTAATTTCAATATTTACCTCACACAAGGTTTGAAAATAAGGTAATAACATCTTTGTCAACTTTTTGTCAAATCATGTTTGTCGTATGGCTTTGTCTAGCTGTATCGCCAATCAGTTTCATACAATATACAGTTATATTTACCTTGGATATTAATAAGTTTATCAATAATATGTGCGATTTGGTTTGTAATACCATCTTTTCTGGACATAACGTTAATTCTTTCTCCTGAGAGATTAGAAAATTCGATATATCTGGTCATGCTATATAGTATAGCCTCAGAATTATTCATCTCGATACTACTCGAACATTTATTTGGATAATTTTATTGCTTGAATTCGATTATTGGGACGATATCTGAATAATTAAACAGCTCGGTACGGAGAAAACCATTTACACACTAAACTGCCTCGGAAGAAACAAATTAATCATAGTTCCTGAATCCTGATCTTGTCGTAGCGGTTATCTACTGATTAACTGTACACATAATTATTTGAATAATCAGATATCTGACTAATGAACTGTTCGATTAATAGGATTTTAAATTATTCAAATATTCACTGCCCTATTCTACAGAACATACAATATGCATATACGCAGAATTTTTTCATTGCTGATGGCTTAGTAATATAGAGGATTTCCTCTGCCCAGGAAGCAAGATTTGATTTCAAGTTAGTCTCGCGGGTGATTTTTTCCACACATCTTTTAAATGTGTCACTTCATTAATTTACAGAAAATGCACGAAAACTCGTCCAGCTAGAATCCAATTGAGGCCATAACCTAGCAGCCGTAGTCTAATGATTAGGTCTACCGCTATAGGTGGCAAGCAAGTTCGATGCCTACTGCCAGACATACCGACTTTTTTTTTCATGGCTTTCCTCAGTTTTATCGAACAATTGTCTTGATGGTATCTATAAAGAGACCTTCCACATTCCTGCCGAGAGGCGTCATCCCTCAAACTGATGACAGGCTTAGTCCATGCATGCTTATCTGGTCCATAAATATAATTGAGAACTATTGAGTTCATACACTGCCATGCAGAGATCATATCAATACAAGTACTCACACAACAACAATAATAATAAAAACTTCTTTGAAGCAGCTGCTTTCTTCTTATTCAAAAGATACACAAAACATACGGCTCTCCATGGAGAAAAAGAGTTGGGTTCAGAAGAATAAAGCAAAATGGTGGCTAATTGCAGCGTACACAACCCCTCAGATTTAGCCTGCCGGAGGGTCGCTTGAACAGCAGTGAGCAGACCCTTCAATCACACACAAAGGTAGCTGTCATACGATACGAAAATTATTTTAATAAAGGTAATAATGGTAAGCCCGAAAACGATAGGAACTCAAAGGGTATGTCACCTGCGACAAAACCACACGTAACCTTCAAATACAGATTTCCGTACAGGATGGTTTTACAATACCATATTGAGAGCTTCCCACTTCTATGTAATTTCTATAGTTAAAAGAGAGGGGAAGTTTTTGTTAGATACAGAAGATCAATGAGTATGTGTTAATCCCTGAACAGACCATATCCTTATTTAAAGAAATGGTTTAAAAGGGATATCCCATAAAAGAAATAAGTTTATAATTCATGTGGCTTCAGAAAAAAAAAAAAAAACTACACAAACCTTTACGACATACAAACTTTGAAAGTCGATATAATTCGTCTTCTAGGAAAAAAGAAAAGGCTACGGAAAAAAAGTGATGTGGTTTCACTCGCACTATTATAGTACTTAATGGGCTATGACTCCTATGAGATATGTTATCCCATATTGTACTTATCTGAATTTCTTTTAAGCAACCTTGTATGTTTTGTTTCGAGTTACCTGATAGTTTAATTGAATGTCAAAATATATCTGATCTTTTAAATGTGACCTTTAAGCATGTATGGCTCAGGATGGTATAGGGTAGGGGAAGGACTCGGCCATGGCCTAAGTTCAAGGCTCCGGCATGCGAAGCTAACGCTCTGCCAACTGAGCTACGGTTGCTCGGTGGAAATATATAAAGTATTGTAACGAATAATAAATAGTAATACTTGTGATTTCAGAAGATTATTGAATGCATTACAAGGTAGAGCCTTACGATAGTAACAAGCCATGTTAACATAGTTTGTTCGAAATTAGACAAGATTTAAAAAAAAAATGAAGTGAGATACTTCTGAAATACATTACTGAAGGACTCACAAGGGAAGTCATTAAGTCGTGAAATATATATGTTTGTGAAAATTGATTTTTCGAATAATTTAAGGCCGCTAATTATCATGGTGATAGTAACTCGTTTCGGAAATGCATTTTTTGCCTACTACTCTTTGACAAACTTGTAACACCGAGCCTGAAATTGAGGGATTATGCAGACTTTTGACTGGCACGTTACTGTGCGCCGAACAATTGTCGTTGTGCTTTGATATATATCTCATGTGAAAGGTAACAGAACATGCATTCAGAATATATAACGCTTTACTATCAATGTCAGGCGCGGCGTGACAAGTTTACCGAAGCGTAGCGTCAAAACAACTCATTTCCGAATCGACTATCACCACGCTAATTAATGACCCGAAATTAGTCAGGAAACCAATTTTCACAGAAAACTTCCCTTGTCAGAAAATTCATCTTAAAGAGAAACAAACTGAAACAGTACAAAGTAGCCATCATTATTTCAGAATATCAGAATTTTCATTTTCAATTCATACTCATTTACAAATTTGAACTTTACGCTACTTTCGGAATGAAAACAAAGTATAGCAGAGAAAGTGAATCAGAAAACATATATTCACATTAGGAGAAATTTAGCAACGTAAAGTACAACATTTAGATCTGCAACTTTTCAATGACAAAAAGTGAATTTCACAATATCAATAAAAGATCAATATTAAAATGTTAGGCAAGTGACGTTATTTTGCTTCATTACTTGACAAAATAATTTATTTGTCTTGACTTGAAATTACAGAAGAAACTGAATACTAAACACAGTAAATACTAAAAAACATTATAAGAACTATAGGCGTCCAAACTTAGCACAGCGTTGTCATAAATAATGTAATATCTCGCCAAGTAATGACGTAAGACATGTCGGTTTAGCAAATCACAATTCAAGTCGTACCCACTTGTCATCTATACATCTATTTCAACGAAGTTTATGACTGATAGGATGTTGAATAGAAAGGTACATCAAGTATAGAAAACCCCTCTAAGCAGCAACAATCTTCAATCACAAACTTTGCTGAAATAGTGTGAGTACAACTTCGATTGTGATTGTAAACAGACACCTCTTGTCATTATTTGTGGAAGTATGACGTCATTTGTGATGATGCGTCGCTAACTTTCTACGACTCTAGCTCCGAAACTACGCATTTTTCGAAATGTTTTCAAATGAACTTTCTTGTTTGTTTTGAGACCCCCTATATGGTGGTACTTTACATGCGCTGTTTTTCACAACAGCCGGTATATAAGCCTATTAGGAACCAAATTACGAATTTACTAACTTCAAAGGGAATAATGAGAACGTCAAATAATTTCTTTAATACAACGAAACTTCACTAAATCAAATTTTAAACAATAGATTTTCATCTGGGAGAAACTACTAAAGGCGAAATAGGAAATGTTGTGAAAAGAGTTTAAATGGGTACAAAGGGAAAGTATGAAGACTGAATAGTAGTAAGTATAGCCTATAGCATAGGCCAAGATAAACGCGACTGAAAAACAATCTGGGAACGGAAATAAGTAATGACACTGAATGCAATTTACTGTATGAACCATAACTACCAGATAACGGAATTATGTATACATAGTTAAATATTTTTTCCTTTATTTCCTTTGCTGACTTTGTCTTTTCATTTATAGTTTTGTGTAAAATAACGAAGTATAAAATGTTCGGGTATGGTAACAAGAAAAATAGGCTTATATGTATTTTAATGAATACGCTAATGAGCAATCAGTTACAAACAATCACTGGTTCGCAGCAATATAAAGCAAACATACGAATAATGAAAACAAACTGGGCTTTTAAAGATTTTATTTATTTATTTCATGTTTTTGCAAGTGTGTGTTTTGACGAAAGAAAATATATAGATCATTGTTACAGAAATTAAGGGGGTTAAGAAAAGGGAATCACAGTTTTAAACATATATGAAAGAAAGAAAATGGCTTTTCAATAACAAGTTAACTCACTCTAATTTAATCTATACTCAAAACCACAAATTACTTGATTGAAATGGACACCAACGCTCACATATTAAACGGCATCAGCCTAAGAAAATTAGGGGAGGAGACAAACGCTCTAAGTTTCAGTGAAATAAAGGACTAAGTCTGCTGCAACACTTAATTCCTGCACAAAACTAAAAAAAAACAGGATTCTGTCAAGGATACCAAGGACTTGAGGAGTTTAGGGGGGGGTCTTGTAAAATCACTCAAGCAGATAGAAAGAAATAGGCCCTACAGCATTATGTTATTCCATGAAAAGGTAGAAATACAGGTGAAAACCATACAGTCCCCCAAATGCGCTCCTAAGTTTAACAAGAACAAAAAAACTCTACACGTTGAGAACATGGAATTTCATGTTCGCGATACTGTCATTACTGAGTATTGAAATATAAGACGTATTCTTGCATTGCCTCTTTACACTCTTGCTTTCTATTGAAAGACCTAACAGAACACACAGATGTGAAAAGACCATTTCTATCCAATTCGAAAGAGAAGAAACGTGCCGCAAAATGCTGCAGCTTTTGGCCACAGCGAGATAATATCTGAGCTCAGCACATGAAAAGAAAGGATTCCTCTGATTCACGTGCATAGATGGAACTACTATTCAAGTGATCAAGGACAAAATTCCTGATCCTACTCCAGCTGAATACAGATTTCATTCGTACCAAAGCAATGACATCTGCAAAGATGTGATCTTGAACACAATCCATGAGCTTATATCTTCGTAATCGCAGTTTTCTTCCTTGTTGGAGTACAATAATAAATAAAAAATAGTTTTTTGGGGGGGAGTTTGTTTTACTAAAAGCAAAATTATGCATAAAAGTCGTAAGCGAAAAGCATAATTGTCTACACAGATAACATGACTCAAATCCCCAAGATGTCCGCAAAGGTCCGTAGGCAAAAACGTAGAAGCATTTCAACACGTTTCCAGGTACAATGAGTGCTGTATGAAGCATTGCTAATACTAAAGAAACTAAATATTATCAACTTGTCAGCCTTCGAAAATTCTCGTTATGATAAAAAAAAAAAAATCTAAACCGAGATAGTTTTAATGAATCTGGGGTAAGTCAGGGTTACAAACGTCGTTTAAAAAATTCCGGGTCAAATAATGAAAATTCTGAACTGTTCTTGAAAAAGAGGAACGTCTGGTCACAAAACTAGAATATAGTATTTTAAGAAAGCAAATATAAAAATCTCCTCATACTTCAGTTTCGTTATTAACGACTATACTTAAACCGACTGAAAAAAAAATGGTGAAAGGAACGATAGAAGATGTTTCCTCTTTTATTTGACTCAAAGATATTTTCTCTTATATAACTAAAAATCTACTGTAATTTTTATGGAGTGAGAAATTCTACAAACATTAGCTGCAATAAGACTAATGGTAGCCGTGGATTGTAAAAGCACTCCATCCTTATTTTTTTCTCCGCCTTACATTCCCAGTTTCCTATTAGTTCTCAGCTGTACATCCATCTCTTGCATCGTTATCAAACCTTCCCATCGTTCGTTAGACTGAAAGCTGCGGGCATATACGGCATTTGGCAATAGGATGAGGTTTTCTCCTCTGTCGAAGAGACCACTACTGAAGGATTTGGCGGTGTGGAACAGCGCGATCATGCGGCAAATCTTATAATTATGCCAGGAACTGGATTCTACCAGCTGCTACAACATAGCAATCGTGGCGACGCCTAACAAACATGGACATCACACCTGTCACCAAAGAGTAAAGGCTATGTTAAAACAACAACAACAAGACAAACTCCCAAGGAAAATATTCGATTGATAAACTTAAAGAATTTCATGAGCTCGAAACTTGTGGGATAATCATCTGCATTATTTCAATCAAGCATGTTTGGATCTCAATCAAAACTCACGCTATGCTTTTTTCCACTAAATCTATAAATACAATAGTATAGGATCGTCACATATTCGTATGTCTATAAAATTAAAATTTGTTGGTGGTTTTAAAAACGCAAAACAGAGTTGAAGTAAAATTCCGAAGTTCTGTTAGTAACTTTTTTTTGACAGATCTCAAAAGAATGTCAGACGCTATGTTATCTAATTTTAAGTGTTAAAATTAACTGGTAATTTTAGAGATTTGAAGGTAAGGATAAAGATGAAATTCTCTACTACATACTTTGAATTTTCATATACATGTTTTAATTAAAAAAATCAGCCTAAAAATGTACTAACAGGAAGTAAAAATAATGAACATAATAATTATAAAAATTTATTTTAGTTATGAAAAGATATAACCCTTTTAAATGCATTTACTAAAAACGCAGCGGCATATTTGCATATATTCCTAATCACGTCCTAACATACAACCCAAACAACAGAGATGTTATCTAGCTTCTAAAAGCATAAGCAGTCATGGTAGTCGCGCATCCTTTCAATAAATGTAGAATATGTAAAAAGTGAATTTTCGCGTATATATATGCATACACGAACTAAGAACCTTCTCTTTTGGGAGGTCGGTGAAAAATCAAACGAATATATGCGAAACAGTCAACCAATAAGTACACTAAAAATTTGCAAAGTGCTTGGAGAACATAAAAGCTTATTATCATCAGATAAACAATCTAGCATACTTTCTGCCTGAATAGAACAGTCCCCTCCTTTCCTATCTACCAGAATATAACTTTCTGGCAATACGGAACCGGCGGATTTTCTTATCTGCCTTAGAAAGAAAATTTAGATATGATAGGATACTTGGTTACAAATATTCTAAAACTTATTTAAAATGGAAAGAAGTCTCTCGGAACTGCTTTGAGTTGCAACAACAGCTTTACTATCGATACCAGCTCACAGCATAGGCTGTAATACGATTAAACAATTTCCATGCTTCCTTAGTTCGTTACGCTCGAAAGAAAACGAATTTTCGATCCCAATTCAAACAAATAAATATGAAATAAAACATCAACACAGTATTGCACGCTTTTAACCCAATTACTGGTGCTCTACAGTTATGATCGCAAATACAACTATAAATGGTTATAATTAGATTCTCTCATACATTTAATAGGATCGATCAATACGAGAAACAATGAAACATAAGAGCTGTGATTCACACACGCCACGCATCAGAACACACGCACATGTAACATACGAGTTTCCAGTGGACCGAGCACGGACAAAGACGCTAACACCATCTTTCGGATGTGTGTGGAAAGATGGGATGCTGATGGAAGCTTCAATGCACGAAGAACCCAAATCTAAATGTAATTTGAAATCTTTCAGCCAACCATAACAGTACGAGGGGAGAGTTTTTCGTTTCCCCCCTCTTCTATGGAATGATTTAGTATTGACAGACCAAATGCATCAATTAAATCTTCAGAGCGCACAGAACTGCACACAGATAGCCGAAGGAACTGCTTTCTCGTGCCCTGATTATAGTTCTAATCGAATTATTTAGGTATACAAATCCCTATTTCTATCACCCTTACATAAATAATACAGAAGTAGAGCGCAAAGTAACTCTTGGTACTACTACCGTCAGTGCAGGGAAGATCCACACGACCCTCTCCTGAGATAAAACCTGACTTCACTGCTTTAAATAATATTAGTTTTGTTCCTGAAAATAAATAAATAAACTGTGTAGCGAATTCAGTTCTATTGTCTCCAGTTTCCCTACCCTTCCCATTCGTACTCATAGGTAGTCATTGGGTATTTAAAATAAATCATTGCATTGCTATCCAAAGATGAAATGGAGGCAACTTCCGATTTTTTCTGTACATCAAGCCTCTGTAGGTACAGATACAATTGATATTAAAGAGTGAAAAGTATGTGACTGGACCGGGGATCGAACCCGGGACCTTTGGGTTACCGTCCCAATGCGCTACCATCTGCGCCACCCAGTCGACCCCTTTTCCACTCACACACCTTTCACTCACGCTGTCGATGTTCTCTCTCGAAACTATCTGGAGAGTACCACAACTCCTAGTTGTGCTTGGACTTTCCTGTGTCTCATAATGGTGAACATCTCACACGGAAGAATTAATATCCAAAGATGAAATGGAGGCAACTTCCAATTTTTTTTCTGTACATCAAGCCTCTGTAGGTACAGATACAACTGATATTAAAGAGTGAAAAGTATGTGACTGGACCGGGGATCGAAGCATTGCTATTTGCTTTTCTCCACAGTCGACGATCTTCCTGACGCAAATTCACTCATGTACTTTTATACAGACATAGTACAGAGACTAGTCTCGATCTCGTCTCGGTTTCGTCTCGAATTCGAGACTACGGTCTAGGAATCGGGACAAGTCCGAGACATCATGTATCGAAACTTACTCGAGACGAGACCAAGATCGAGACTTATTCCTCGAGACGAGACTTACATCACGAGACTTTTGTCTCGATCGAGAAAAGCTTTGTTTTCATGTATGTCGATAATATTCATTTAGTGCTTTTGTTTATGACGTTTTATACTAGAAGGAATCTTGTGACAATTATATTTAACATGTTATATTGTAGTTTTGGAATATGACTAAAGTCATATTAGTCCAGTTATCAATGCCAAACTATTTCCTGTTGACTTTCAACAACAATAATATAAATGTGTTGACGATTGGTGCAGGAACGAATAAACGCAGAAATTTATTTTTTCTGTGAATTTTCATTCCCATGCTTTCTCTGCAGACTATCTTTTACTTCTATTGACACTCTTCTATTTATATCAAACTCTAATACACTGATCTCGTAAAAACTGTAACGCACACGTCAAGAAGTCAAACTGTCTAAATGCAAATATATTCTTTCCTTACGCCATTTATTTGTAACAGAGAGAAGTTCATGCTTTATTATTACCATCTGCCAAAGCAAAATGTAATCACACGACTCAATTGGAAACTTTTGTCAGCACCACGCGACCGAGTGAAGTTTCACCCCAAGGTCCGCTGACTTCACCCTCTGCCTGCCGAGCGATGAAGATTCAGCGGGCTTTGGGATCCACTAGTATTGAGCAGTGTTGCCTATCCATACAGAAAACACACATGTCTTCTTATTTCCGAACGACGTATAAACTCAGCCCCTGGTACTATGAACTAAGCTCCAACTTATAGTACATTGCTAGTAACCCTTTGGCGTGAAGACATGTATCATCCTAGGTAACAATAAAAAGGGTCAAGTTTGATATTGCCTTAATTTTGATTTGCTCAAATTTACTTGATTCTACAATTTTTCTAGCTTAATACTGTTTTGATTTTTTACTTGCTAAAATTCAAATGACAGACAAGTAAATTTATATTTCAAGCTTTCTAGAATTTGGCTTTTCTAAGCTTAAAGCAAACTTGGTGCAACAAGCTGGCATTTTGAAACTTGACGAGTGGACACTATGTAATTTTGTTCAAGCTTGATTCAAGCTAACAAAATTTCACAACACGCTTATACATTTGACATGTTAAATGCGAACCAAGTTTACTTTGTTATCTGGAATTATCACTGTCCGTAATGAATGCTAGAAGACACCTAGAAAAATGGACATCAGATCCGGGAATCTTGATTCATCACGATGTTGAACCAATTTAGTACGATCTAGTAACCTTCTGGGTTCTAAATGAACCAGTTTAAGTTACACAAATAATATAATTTTAGTCAATGACATGCAATTACTTGACATTAATTAAGCTAGTGATTTTTGGCCTCGGAATATTTTCCTTTGTCACAGGCAGTGTCCTCTTTACAAGTGATCTCTTTAACTTATACAGGCATAATGAATGAAAACAAGAAAATCGTTATATTGGCATTTGTTCGTACTACTTCAAAATTTAAGGTCAGAATTATAAGAAGAATAGTGGACATTTTTAGACTATTTAAAAAACCAGAAAATGTATCAAGAAATAATACAGCACAATCCGTAACTAGGAAAAGAAATCCATTAAGTGTCAATAACGTCTCTACATACAAGCTACGAAGTGATTCTTTTTAAATGTTTTAAGATTTCATCTAGTTCGTCCTTCCTATTTTTTTTAACAATCTACCGTTCATAAAAAATCTTATTAAAGATGAATCAAATTAGCATAGTGAAAAAACTGCTGATTTGGCAACTATGAATGCAATGTATTTGTCAGTGAACATGACCCAACACAATCCCTGCTTATGTAAACGACGAGGAAATTCATTTTATGCGTCATCGCATTTCTATAATGGCACTTGCTCCTGATGTATTTAACTACAAATTATGGCAGTGATTTCTCGATTACATAGTTGAGCATATCAACGAACGGGAAATTTAGTAGGTGCCACGTGTGATTGGTGAAAAATGCTTTAGCTAACATTGAACAATTCATCACTGCTCACAAAACAAAACGCCACCCCACGGGAAAGAGGTTCATACAAACCTAATCGCAGCGTTGAATATGAACAAATTTAATAAACGTTCCTGAAGAGCACCGAATGATGCTTAAAGATTAGAAAACTCCTCTTTAGGTTTTTGAAAAGTGCATAATAAATATTGTCTTATGACGTTTCACAAATCACGGACAGATAAATGAACGATGCATTGCGAAAAGTTAAGTTAGTCTAAATTAGAGTTACTAGGTTATTTCTAGAGGAGAGCAGTTTAACTAAAAAGGAGGACAATGCTGAAATACCTTTCATTTAATATTTAAAAAAGTGACACTAAGACTAACAGAAGCATTTTTGCTTTCAATTTTTCTATTTTAAATAATAACCTACGTGAAACTTTACGTTTTCATTGAAACCTCAAAATTAAGTATTGCAATGTAATAAAATGGCGATTGGTTAACAGCAGATGAACCATTTACTTGCTATTTCGACAACATACATGTTTTTGATATTGAAAATTGGGAATACTTAAAGAGTATAGGTAGGCCTATAATGTATAATTAAACCAAACTGTTAGCATAACAGGTTATCTTCCGGTTTTCCACAATTTCCCTCTTTTTTAACCAGGTGAATGTCGGGATGGTCTCTTACGTAATGCCCTGGCCAATAACTTCCCCATCCTTTACTAGCTACCTAACTCATCCCGACCTGAGCCAAAGATATTTCTTGAGAAGAAATTGCGATCTTCTGTGTTCTAAGCACTTCCGATTTTACAGCATTAAAATCAACAAAATTTCCAATTGCGAGGTCTTACGCAGTGTTAGTACTACTCCGGTGCCAATTAAAGCTAGTGTTTATATTTATAAATTATTGTTACGTATTGAATCACTATCAAGAATTGTGTTTTATCGTGTTGATCCAACCAGTGTTGGATCCTACTACGCTTGTAAGCCTTCTAAAAATGGTCTATCTGACATACAGCTCTCTTTATTGAATTGAAATGAATTTATTTATGGCCTTTAGGTACTTTGGTTTAGACCAGGATGGGGAGGGGGAAAGCTGCCAGGGTCTAGTACGAAGATGCCTTTCCTGGTGTGACTAGGAAAATCCTAGAAAACCTCAGTCAAGACAGCAGCTCTTTGTAAATGTTGAATTCTAGTTATGTTTGTTATAGTCACTCAATGCTTCTGCCAATATGCTGATTTCATTTTTGTAACTCTTCTTAACGGCTTTTTGGATCACTCAGAGATTTGAATTTGGATCACTCTTGATATTTCTGTCTGGAATGATTAGGGGTCTTCTTTGAAGGCAGGAAAATACATCTGAGTGAGGACTGTTGAAACTGTTACAGAAGTGTTAATACTAGTATAGAGCCTCAGAAGCGTATTTTTAGATATTAGGTTAAAAAAAAAACTTAAGTAAACTTTATTTTATATGAGCCAGAACTTTCAATTTCGGACCGTCACGATTCGACCATTTACACCCAGTTGAAATCCACAAACATCCACCGTCTTAGATATATGTGGTAGAAAAAGACCGTGATATTTCCGATCGGTGGGATGGCACAAAACCCTCCATAAAAGCATTCTCTACTTGACTTGAATAAGGAACAGTACATCATTCCAAAAGTAGAACCACAACCACTGCCGCATGCTGAATTTGTGTACAGGGATGACATCCCTAGCTGCTGGTGAAAATATTTATATGCATAGCAGAAATTATTATACATTGTTATTGTTTCGCATTTTGAAAATGACTTAAATTGAAATTTGTAGAAAAAAGCAATATATATAGGCCTGATTTAAATACTGGGAACTATGCAGTGAACCGAACACTAGACTATGCGCAACTGGCGCGTACCCTTTTGAGATGTTCACGCGCCAACACGTACTCGTAAAATAAATCTAATTAGGGTTGTTCGTCGAACTCGGACTGTCCGATGTCCGTACATTCCAGTGTCTGAGTCTCATAAAATGACTGGAGAGTCCAAAGCCCGGACATTAAAAAATCTGAATCTGAACAGGCTTTGATTTAACTTGACAATTCGAGCAACTCGAGTAGCCCAGAGCTCGGTCTTTCATTTGCTACTAAAAATAGTTTTCAGAAGAGATATCACACACAATAAAAACAAACAAACAAACACACACACACAAAAAAAATCATAGGGGGTGCGCATGAGTGCTGCTGCTGCCGTGGCACCACAAATTAATTTGCAGTAATTTTCAAGTTAGTTAAGTTCTGGAAGCTGAAGACATGCACTTCGTTACTGCTATGAGAAGTGTCAGATTCCTATGGAATTCGTTGCTTTCATTAAGAAATAATTTACAGTACTTAAAGTCAATTTTCACAGAGTGCGTTCAAACATGCCAGGAAAATGAAATAGATGTTCCTCGAGTAAAGAAAAGAAGAATCTCACATCGTATAGAAGATCGGAGTGAAACAAGCACATCGTTTTAAGTAAGGAGGAAGAAGAGAGGATGACAATCTACTTTCCAGTAGCCTACCTGACACATTAACTCGCGGACATGGTTAGAGATTAAGATCAAGAAACAGCTGCTATATTCTTACCAATGGGACATCTACTGAATCGAGAGGCTGGATGTGAAGATCTGAAAGCTATATGAAGATGATTCCAAGTCCAGCCTTCTGAAGTGGAGGCTGACGTGAAATTGCTCCAGAACTATGAAAATGACAAGTTTCGGAGAGGTAACTTGAACCATGGTTTTTGTTGTCGTTACTTTTATAGTTTTGAGTGTTTATTTATCATTCCTAGGTGCAAAGCACCAGTGAATGACCACTTACATTTGTTATCAAATTTTGTCTCTAACATACAGGCTAAAAAATACACCGCTGGATTTCCTTTACATGTTATAGCTTTTAATTAATAATAAATCAAAACTTTCTTAAGCAACAAATTCATCCGCATTATACGTGTTTTGGCTAAAATCCTATTTTATTAATTAAATGTTACAAGTGGCCATTTACAGTCTAGTGGAGATCGTCACTAACTGCATGGTGCTTTTACCCTAGGTGGTCTATTGGAAAACACACTGAGTACGCAGGACCTCAATTGCTAGTGAATTATCAGTTTTCGCAAGTGTTTTACTTATGCACATGATCTTTCAGCTAAAGATATTTTTTCTACAAAGTCTCATTTTAATTTGTCTAAAATTGTGAATGCAACACTGACATTTATTGTACGCTCAAGTTGTGGACACACGGATACACAAACGTATCACTAAGAACCAGTGTTCGATTTGTCATAAATTACGAAGGGAGGATAGTAAAGTTAGAGATTGCTGGTAAGTTTCAACAAGCTATACCTGATTTGGTAGAAATACAAAGATTTTATCCCTGGTTGGGATGATATTCGGAATTAAAAACTGGGGATTAAATACTCACACATCATGGAAGTTCCCCGGCATCCCCCGCGGCAAATCGAACACTGCTAAGAACCCAAAAGCTGAGTATTTCTTGAACGGTTAGTCGCAAACTAAACTCCACATAAAGAATAAAAATGATGGTATAATATTTGTTTCCACCTTATCTAAACATAGCGTTTAGATGGAACATCAAATATTTACGGATGCGCACGCCTATGCATACAACCGATTCACCCAAGGGTCACAAAAAAAAAAAAAAAAAAAAATCATATCAGATCCACAACTCGTGGTCACTTAATGAAAAGTCACGAACCCTCATCCCCAACATATACTTCTATTAGATTTCTCCAATGCAAGAAATCAGGAACATGTAAAAATATTGAATCTGCTTTAACAATGTGTATGTAATTCCTTATAATAAATATACTTTACAGCGGACACGATAACACAGATATTGGTTGATCAAAAGCTGAATCATCTTTTTCTCTTCAATGATTCTTCATCCAAAATCAAATGATTTCTGTCAGAGTTTATCTGGGAATTCTTCAAGACTACTTTAAATATCCCCGACTCAAATCCCGAAGTGACATTAGATTTTGCTCCTCGCTCACTTGCTTACCTTTATGTTAATTCTGATATATTAGAGGCAGCAACTTCACAGCACTGCGTCCAAAGTTCAAATCTGGAACGGAACATCTACACGGATACTTCTTTCTGGTTTTCTCTCACTGTTACCGAAGTGAATTCTGGGTTTGTACCTTTAATGAACACACGAGTAACTTTCCTTCCAAAACGTTTGTTCCTGGAAACACTATGCAAGTGACTAGAAAGGATGGGTTGAAGCTTTAGTCAGGACAAACGTCACGAAAGAATAAACCAAATGCTTTAAAATTGCGACGTCCAAGCTATGCAAATAATATATTCACATAGTATATGTTTACATTTGGGGTAAGAGTAACAAAGTGGATAAAACTGTATGTTATTACGTCTAGCATTTAAAAGTTCCCTACTCGTGAGTCTGATTGACAGTGATTCATGTCTTTGGAAGCAACCATGAGCCAGTTTTCATTCATAAACTGTTTGTACGTGGGTGTGACAATTGACAGATACATACATCATTTCAGCAGCTGTCTGTTGAACTGCATAGTTAACAACAGCAAAACTCGTTGCCGAAAGCTCCAACTAATCTTTCAGGTGCATGCTGTGCGCCGGCAACATCAAAGAACTTCTTGTCCCGCCTACGGCTTTTCTTTGCCCCGCCTACGCCGTGACCTCCCCCTTTCATCACCAAAAGGACCCACTTCGTTAGTCGTGGTTAATACATGGCCTATTAACAAACCACGCAGACTCGCCATACATTACGTCACACGCGCGATGTATTGTGGGAGAAGAATCCAACACACATACAAATACAAATATTTTCCTCTCCTCCTCTCACTTATACAAACACACTAACACAAAACAATTTCCAGACGCCACCTAAAACATTTCTGAGGCATCTCATTAAGAAACACAGGCACACTGTGGCTATTCGCTGGCCATTAAAAGAAAAGGTTGTTATCATCAAGTCTATGGTATTAAAAAGAAGTAATAAAAATACATTTGCAGGACGAAAAAATAGTAATAATAATGGTTTAGTATTTGTCCTACGGCAATTTAAATTGCTGGCTCCCTACTCGACTTAACAAACACCGCCCATTCCACACAAAATATCCTTATCATAAAAGAAACCGACCAGAGTCTGCCAAATTAGCGATGCACGTTGTTCTTTGTACTGGTGTCGATACCGCTTCGTAAAAACACCCCTTGACATAAGAAAGTTTGCGCTATGTTAGTGGAAAATAAAAAGATTTACGTTGTTAATATTCTGCACAGAGATAACAGCTGGTCTTTCCAAGTCCTTATGCGAATCATGGGTTGAGAATTTTTTGCTTCGTCCGTAATCATTGCAGTTCTCAGTCTATAAAGAGAATTACTGTCTATAATGAGCAGTGACGCCTTTGCATCATCACCAAAATTATACCGCCGACCTCCGAAAGAGGACAACCAAATCCACGTTCCGCAATAATTATTATATAATCTGCCAACAAAGTGTTACTTTGTTGCATTTCACTGAAGGAGACTTAATTTCTTCCAGTGGTTCAATTTAAGCTTTTTCGTTCCACACACCAAAAGACGGGATTAAGAAAAAATACCGAACCTCGTGATCACGTCAACTTCTCCCTTTGATTAAGCAGTTTATACATTTGAGAAGAAGTTCATCACGAAAGAAGATTGGTTCCCTGCACGAAGAATCTTGCGATAATTATGAGTTTCAATTAATTTACGTGAAATAAATTCTCAACTCTATCTATAGCAACTATTAATTACACGTCAATGTGATCTATGAACTCCTTGGCTCGCCAACCCATTGGACGGGGGGAGTCATAACCTGGCAGGTGGTATTTCTTCAATCAGAGTATCACATGGTCAGCACAACGACTCCCCCATCGACGCTTGGCCAGAATCCACTACTATCTTCACTGAAGTGCCCCCCCCCCCCCGTTTTCAACAACGAAACTCCAGTGACTTGAACCCCGGACCACTTGCACTAAAAGCGAATGCGTTACCCACTCGCTTAAGCAGGAACTTCATTTCAGTTTTCCTTTTAATCCATTAGTAAGTTGTATCCTTTTATTTCCTCTTTCTATCTCCAAACATTCAAAATTTCATCCTATAATATACATTAGGGTGGGTCGAACAGCGATTTTTTTTTTCTTTCGTTTGAAATTTATAACGCGTAGTGTGGAAAAACTTGTAGCGACTTCAGAAAATACTTTCGGAATTTTCGGACAACTCCATAGGTTCCTGTATCGTCCCTAGAGAACTGGCACAACCCTCTTGAAGCTACTACTTTCAATGCATTTCACTGCCGATTTGTAAGTAAAATGTTAAAAAGGAAACAAGTCTAACTAATAAACTAGCCATTTTTTAAAGTACAGAAGAAGTCCCTCCAAAAGGCTCTTCTCGTGAAGCTCTTTTTGGGATCCTTGTTCTTGATCTTGCATTCTCTGCTTGAATATCCTCGGAATTGAGGCCATGGTCAATATTTCCATTGATCTAACTAACTCCCGTAACCAGAATCAGCCACCGATCAAATACGCCTCGTAATATATTGTCTTCAGTAATATTAAACCGTATAGTGGCGCCTAATGTTGCGTACTTTGGCTGCTGAACTGAACTCCTTTGAACCCATACGGCGTATAGTGGGACGAAAAAAATGAATAATAATAAACTGGGACAAAATCCCAATTTAAAAAATTAACTCCAAAACCATCTTATGTTGTGCCAAACAGACCACTGAATTTGTAATAATGAAACGCATAATCAATAGTGCATGTGATTTCAAAGTTGCCATATTTTTCTAATATTTTCGGAAACTCGTTTGTGTACATTTTCTATCTGCAGCTACAATTGAGGCAAATAATTTGTGATGTAAAATATGGTAGGTTTTCTAGTTCAAAACCCACCAGGTAAATATTTTATTCCGAGTTAATACATTTTTAAACAAATTAAATAACTCTGTTTGGATTTTCGAGACATGAGACGAGACGAGACTGCTAGAGTGAAACCGTGAAACCTGACGTAGGAGTATGCAGCGCAAATTAAATAAATGGATTCACGGAACAAAACATTGATTGTTTGAACAGTCTTTACAGCTATATTCTTTTATATGTTTGTTTGGTATTCTGTCTCCTTGTTGAACAGCGACCATTGTAGTTATCGTTTAAGAGTTGTAAATATTGAATTAATGTAGAGTAAGCGGGGGCAAAAATCCGCAGTTTGAGTTTGAAATCCGAAAGAAATAACGATACGATAACGAATTTCGTACAAAACTAAAAGTGAACATTCCTCTATATTTTGAAGCTGCTAGAGAGTCTATCAATTTATTACTTAATGAGATACATCAATTTAAAAGAGAATGGACAAATTCGGATTTTTACCCCAGTATAGGGGGGCAAAGTCCTATCGCTTGTTTATTCAAAGAAGAAACTAATGCGACATGTTTTTAAAATTAAATATTACGTGAAAAATGGTTGAACGTCTTACAAAAATGTAGACTATAACATGTGAATATCATATAAAGAAGTTACAAAACTATTCGACAGCGTGAATGTTACTTTTAGTCAGAATTGAAGTTTATATACTTGTTCAAGTCTAAATAGATAAACCCAATAAGGTTTGCCATAAGAATGATTATAAGTATGTATGTATCTACAGGGTGGGCACAAAGTCCCGTAACCCACTTAAATATAAAATAATCAAACTATGTAAACTGTATATATAATTACAGTCATACGAGTATATGTAATTCCGTCATACATATTTACAGTTTATATAAACTAAATATATACACCCTCCATTCCGAAAGAAACCGAACTTTTGAAAACAAATAGTACCACTAGTGCCATCAGTTGTAATATTTTACCGGTAGATGGCGTAGTCCCTCATTGACAACTGGTATAAATGTCATGACATTTGGATGCACGGCAACAAAGTTATTGCGTTTCAACTGTCAGTGTGTTGTGTACATCGGTCGGAAAATGAGTTTCAAACAACGAGCTGCAATTGAGTTTTGTGTTAAACTGGGTAAACCTTTTACTGAAACGCACCAAATGCATATGGTGATGAGTGTCTATCCCGTACGCAAGTTTACGAGTGGTTCAGGCGATTCAAATCGGGTAGAGAGACGCTGGATGATGACGAAAGATCAGGCCGTCCCAGAACCGGATTATCGGAATTATCCACAAAGAATTTGTTCAGCCCGGCCAGACAGTCACTGGAGAGTTTTACTTGGGCGTCATGAAGCGTTTGCTGGCAAGAATTCGTCGTATTCGGCCCGAATATCGAGAAATCGGCAGTTGGACTCTTTTGGACGATAATGCACCATCACATCGTTCGCGACTTGTAACTGAATTTTTGGTCAAAAATCACATTATTCGTTTGCATCATCCGCCCTATTCACCAGATCTCGCTCCGTGCGATTTCTATCTGTTCCCGAAACTGCATTTGGCGATGAAAGGAAAGTGGCACGCATCGATTGAAGCCATTGAGAAGGCGACGACCGCCGTCCTAAAGACCATTCCAATACAGGACATGGAGAAGTCGTTTGACAACTTGTTGGAGCGTGCAAATATGTGTATCGATGCAGAAGGGGAATACATTGATTAATAAAAATGATTTGTTCCAAAATGTACATTGTTTTTTTTTTTTTTTAAACGTTCGGTTTCTTTTGGAATGGAGGGTGTATGACGGAATTACAATGAATTTCTTTGTTATTTTAGGTATAAACAATGCCTGATACAAGTGATTATACCATTGAGAACACATCGTCACAAGCACTTGGGTTCACGAGAGGCCCAGAACAGGGAAAAGGTTGGAACAGGTGCGTATGGATTTCCAGCTACGATTCGGATGAGAGCCCCCTCCAAAGAGAACACTTTTGCGTTGGGAACAGAAACTGTTTTCTACCGGCAGTGTAAGCATAAACCGGGAAGTGGTAGACCATCAACAAGAGAGGAACAATGCAGAGAAGTCACGGCGTCAGTGGAAAAATCACCAATGAAGTCAACTCGCAGATAGTCCGCTTAACTTGGTATACCCCGGACGATTTCAAATAGCGTGGAATTTTCCCACTAAACAAGTACATCTTTCAAGACGAAAACTTGATTCTTCTGAAACTGTTAATCAACTGGCTTTCAACAACGAACCACGCTCAACAGAAAACAACGTGGTGAAATGTATTTCGCAAACTGTGCAAAATTTGTGTTTCCAGTTGACTTCCAGTGAAGACTGTAATGTAAGTATACCAAGAGAAGAAACTATCATTGAAAGAGTGGATGAATTACCTTTAACGTCAAATAAACTAACAATAAGGAAGGATCAATAGACGAAATTGTAATTGAGAGCGTGGATGATAATCAGATACCTTCCACGCCGAGATCATCAGTGTCACCCTCAGATGCAATGCCTTTTTCTAAAATTAAGAAACGTGTGACAACGGAAAACAAATTCAAAAAGTCTGAAATTCCTACGTCCACGCCATATAAAAAAAAGTTTGATACTGCTCGAAAAGAAAAGGAAAAATGAAAAGAAGAAGGGTCCGAGTAAGTCTACATTACGGAAGAAATTATTCGCATCCGCAGAAAGTTCAACTCCCGATGCAGTGGGATGTCCATTGTGTAACCGCAAATATTTCGATCCACCAGACGAGGACTGGATCCAGTGCGATTCATACAAGAAATGGTGACATCAAAATTGCACAGCGTATGAAGGGGCACAGTTCCTATGTGACTTGTGCGTAGATTCTGTAGTTTCGGAAATTTTGTGTGCGTGTTTTTGTAAATAAGTGATTTTTTTTTTTTTTTTAGTCTAACTTCTTGTTAATACGAAGAAAAACTTCATACTTTGTATTTTTTTGTAAAGTGAAAAATATATAATTCAGTGAAAAATATTACTATAAATGCTTTTGTAGTGCTTTCTATTAGCAAGTTTAAAGATGGAACTGTATATACATAGCTTTAGTTTTAGTTGAAAGTATTTAAATAATGTTATAAACTGCAATTTAAATTTAAGAATAAAATTATTTGCAAGTTTGTGCAAGGTCCGCAGTCGGATTTTTGGTCCACAAAAAATTCGGACTTTTACCCCATTCGCACATGTTCCATTCACAATAGCTGATACAGTGGAAAGGGAAGGTAGTGTATATTGTTATTCAAAAAGTGTTTTAATAGAAAATAACAATAAAACAGGTCGCAACTTCTCTCACAGAATCTAGTACTATTTCCAATAAAACAAAAAGTTACATCAAAGTAAGACAAAACATAACTTACCTCAAAGTATTCCAAATTGCAGCGCACCACTTCATGAACATAGGCAGTACATGTTCACCATTAAACCTTCCTACAGCACAAGTAGTGTTGCACAGCTTCAACAAAAAGACCCCCCCCCCCTAAAAAAACGAAGGACTTTTACCCTTTGTGACTTTTGCCCCCGCATACTCTACATTCAATGTCGATGAATGATTCGATATTACGTTTTGGTGATCAAACTACTTTTACAGATTTGGAGGATGTTTTCACCTAGATGTGTAAAATGGTGTCGTTACTTGCAGTTAATTAAATATGTGTACGTTCGATAGATTGGTATGGTATTCTCTGAACAACATATGTTTTGATTTAAGAACTATAAACAACGTCTTACCCATCCTTAACGTACCAAGCTCCTATTTCATTTATTGTGTTATATTGGAACTATTATAATTTAGCTTCTACAGAGACATTTCACGAGACGCCTCGTCTCATTTACGAGAGGAGACAAGTAGTCTATCTCGTTTCGAATTCCAAGAAGCCTGTCTCGTCTCGTGGCAACACAGTGCGGTCATAACTTTAATGTAGTTGAGATCTGTATCCTAAAGTTTGAGCAGAGCGTGTTCGTTTTAGTAATATATACGTAATACACCGAAAAACTAACGTAAAATTTTCGATGACTTTTTCAATTCATCGAGACCTATAAAAGAAGCCAAGCTCTGATTCTTCATTAATATTATGTATAGGAAAAACACTTTCAGGGTATCCAATATTTAGCTGCTACTAGCTGCAACCTTCTGCGTAAAACCTTCCCAAAAGTGAAGAAACGCGCTGCGCGCGTAAATACCGTGTGAGCAAATTATAATTATCTATGAAACGTAAGCGCCGGAGTTGCCGGGAACATAGGGTCTGCGTCCTGTCGCGTGCGCGCTTCCGTTTCATAGATAATCTGCTCATCCTTTACTTAACGATGATTCGTACAGAATCCGCACCTTTTGTGAACGAAGGAAAGCGGAGTAGAGAAGGACTGGCTAACAGTAGTAAAGAAGTAGTGGAATGGGAGCTGATGTGCAAGAGTGATGGATTAGAGGTAAGGGATGGGCCCCACGCTCTGACTTCTAAGCTTCAAACGATCCTATCATTTCTTCCATGGCATCTCAAAAAAAAAGGGTCATAAATCTTTAAGAGATGATTATATTCCTGATTAGCCTGAGCTCTGGTGAATGAATTGAAAAAAAAATCTACGATTTACAAATGCGTTACGTGTCTAACATTGTATTACAAAACGTATGTATTTTCCTAGTCGTATACCCACACCGTACCTGAAATATTACTACGGAAGTTACAAGTCAGGCGTCCATTTCCAAACGTCAGGCGTCCGTCCTTTGGCAAAAATCTTGAAATTGAGATATTGCAATCTTGAGTTCGTTTTATCACCTTTGAACTCATTAATAAGATTTTGCGATACCAAATTCTTAAGTACTTTGAATTCCGTAAGGAAGTAAAGGACAGAGATATAAATAACAGTTCTTATGCTTTCTTTATTGGCCATGTTTCTGCTCCGTACATCACTGCTGGTTTAACATCTATTTTGTAAATTATCCCTTTATTCTTCAGTGTGATTCTGTGGTCGCACAGGATACCACATACTTTCTTCCAATTTCGTCATCCCTCTTGCATTCTGTGCGTTATTTCAGAGTCCAAATCGCCATTCCCAGTAAAAGATGAGCCTAAATATTTATAACCTTTTCACTTTATTCAATCGTTCTTTTTGTAACATTATTATTATTATTATTATTATTACGAGATTAAATTTATTTACTAACAGTATATAAGTCTATATTTAACATCGCATTCCATTTGGATCAACCGGCATATTCCTCGTTTACGCTCCCATTTCCTCAAATCCTTTCACTCTGACGTCATGACATGGACCTTACTCGGATGTCTATAGTGTTGGCAATACAAGTTACTTTTAGGTAGATTTCGAAGAAAAATCTACCTATTGAGATCGGTACAATTGTATATTGCAACGTTGAGTGATGAAATAAATAGAAGATGTAAAATGGCGTGGAGTTGTTTTGGAAAACTGCACTTTATTTTCAAAAGCAAACTTCCAATGTGTCTGAAGCGTAAAGTTTATAATCAATGTGTCTTACCTGTAATGATGTACGGCTGCGAAACTTGGACATTGAATGCGCAGACGACTCAAAGATTGAGAGTCACACAAAGAGCAATGAAGAGATGCATGCTAGGAATAACCAGGAGGGACAGGAAAAGAGATGAATGGATTCGCGCACAAACAAAGGTAGAAGATGTAATCAAGACTGCGAAGAAAATGAAGTGGAGATGGGCCGGCGACATAAGCTAGACGAACAGATGGAAGGTGGACGACAAATGTACTACATTGGATTTCTAGAGAAAAGAAACGACCGAGACGACGTCCAAATGCAAGATGGGTAGATGAAATCAAGCGTTTTTCAGGAGCTACATGGATGAGGATAGCAGCAGACCAAGATATATGGAAAGAAAAGGGGGAAGCCTTCATCCAGCAGTGGATAGAAAACGGCTGAATATGATGATGATGATGATATATATTAACACGCTAGTGGCCATAATTTTGAAGATATTGAACCAAATTTTAATATGTTATTTCTAGGCTTAATAGCTCGGTTAAGTTCGTTAATGAGCAAAATCGGTAGCCATCTTGGATCTAAAATGGCCACCGAACCCATTGTTGTACAGTATACACAGCTTAAACTAAACCACTAGGGATATTGAAATCAAATTTGGCATAAAGGTACATCACTGTTTGATTACGAAAATGTTATCTAATTAATTCAAAGACGCCATCTTGGATCCAAAATGGCGGAAGCAAAAATCTATTTTCCAAATCGTTTGAGCTAGAGATACGAAATTTGGCATAAAGGTGTATTGTTACTAGTAGTTAAAAAATATTACAAAATGTTGAAAAAGTCGCCATCTTGGATCCAAAATGGCCACCGAACCCACTGTTGTATAGAATACACAGCCTAAACGACTGCAGCTAACCTATCAAATTTGGTAGCAACGTACAGTATAACTTGTATGTTACTAAAATATTACATGATGTATCCAAAGACGCTATCTTGGATCCAAAATGGCGGACTTAAAAACATTTTCCACACCGTTTGAACTAGAGAAACGAAATTTGGCACACAGGTGCATTATGACGAATAGGGAAATATTACAACGTTTGGGAAAAGTCGCCATCTTGGATCCAAAATGACCGCCCAAAATCCCATTTTGCACACCGTTTGAGCTGGGTAAATTAAATTTTACTTGAAGGTGTACCATCACAAGTAGGTCACGACAATGTAAGAAAACTTTCAAAAAGTCGTCAACTTGGATCCAAAATGGCCGCCCCCAAAACCCAATTTCCAAATCATTGAAGGTAGAGAAACGAAATTTTCTTTGAAGGTGTATGACCAAGAGTAGGTTACAATAAAGGGGCAAACTCCCCTTTGGGGGCTCAGCCCCCCGTGGGAGGGTGCAGATGGACACCATGGTGGTGTAGTGCTGCAGAGAGATTTTGGTTAAGATAAAGGATCACAGTGAGGGCTTCGGCTCTCCTCTCCCAACCCGTCTGGTCAGCGTGGGAGCAGTAGACCAACTCCTCTCTTCGGGGAGAGGCCTCATCCACTAGTGGATTGAATATGGCTGTGATTTATTATTATAATTTTATATATATATATCTTATGGGGAATCGTTGAACAGCGCTTGATGAATAATCTACAAATCAATAAATAGTTTATCGATAGTTCTCATATAAGGCGAGATTTGAATTTTTGAAAATAAAAAAAACTTCCAGATCTACCTCAGCCTGTAGGTCTACTGAAAGGGATTTTTTTAACCTTTTATTGGAATGATGTCCCCTGTTTTAATATATCTACGAAATTGGGATCGGGCGATGGCAGCGTCTGTGTCAGATACGAGAACTCCCAGAACAGTCTTCATCCATTGTAATGAAGAATCTGTGAGCTACACCTTGTCTTAACATGTGGTGAACTGAGAGAAGATGGATCCTGATAAAGAGTACAATGAAGACAGATAGCGTAAGTCCTGTTCCTTTCTACATTAAGCTCTAATTGAATCGGCAGTTGGAAGAAGACAATAAACGCCAAAAATGTGAAAATCTAGTTCATGCCGGATTTCATACACATATATACAATACAAGGAAAGCAAGAAAGAAAGCCTTGAAAAACAGGTGTGAAAAGATGGGCAAAATAGAGTAGCAGCTATTTTTTCACTACTGTTTCGACTAAACTGCGATCACAGCTACAGCCGATGAAAAACAGCAGCTAATGGCTATACTGCTATTTATTTGCAAAGCTTGCTAACGGTAAAACGCAGTGTTTCTTTTTTCTAAGAAAACAGAACTACTGGCAGAAGGGAACAAAAGGGCAGATGACTGTCTGCGGAGAGGACAATCATGATGTGTGAACACTACATAATTAGTGCCGTCTGCTAAGCGTTTGCGGAAGTGGTACTAAGAGCTCTCGGAAAGCACTGGTTGCAAGTTGGCTCCGTGGCCAAATGGGTAAGGTATTGGATTTGTGATTCAGTGGTCCCGAGTTCGGTACTCGGTCACCTAAAGATTTTGTTTTTTAATAGCAAAACCTTTTTCGTTTCTGATCTCGAATAACAGCTCTGGTTTTGCGATTACACTATTTTTTCTTCTTCATAGGTGATGAGAACAACATACACTTTAAACATTTCATAAAATTCACGGACATAAGTTAGAAAAAGTCCGGTTAGATATTTTGTTCTTCTTAATATGCAATGGAAGCTTTATTGAGCCAAACATATTATTAGCAACATATTAAACTGTCAAGATAATACTTTTGTTGCGGAATCATTCACTACAAAATTCTTTACGCTAGTGAGAATGCTGTGACGTGATGATTGTTCCTCTCCGCAGACGCTCGTAAGGGCAGAGGAACAAGTGCTCCGAGGTCAGAGTCCAGGGAGTTCTCAAGCATTATTTGTTTACGGTAAAAATAAATAGAAACCCTAAAATTCTACTTACAGCTTCCCAATTTTGGGTTTATACTCCCCAAACTGAAATTCTTGGCAGAATCAGTGTATTGGGCCAGATTTATTTATTTATTTTGCATGATTAAAAACATCCAAGAACAAAATTCTGGCAAACTGAAACAGATGAACACCTACTGGATTTACTAACTACTACACCCGAGGCGGGCACAGCCATTTGTCTTGTACCTCTGCCACCCGCCAAATCTAACACCTTTATATCGAAAAGGCGCACCCCAAGTGCTCCCAACCGATTGTGCATAGGCTAGGGGTAAATACCCTTTTGCCATCCCCTAGATCTGGATATCCGGTTTATGCTCTCCTTTCTTACGTTTTATCAGGAATGTATCTATAAGTTTGTTTTGGAAGGGGACCAGGGGCTTTCGATGGGGATCCACGATGTGTGTGGGTATGATGTATATACAAAGTGTTTATGAATTACACCGACAAACCCCTGGAGGTGATTCCTCACATCAAAACAACACGAAAGTTCCTCTGAGAAATTTTCGAAATGTGTATAGTTTCAGAGCTACAGGTTACCGAAATCATGGGAAAATTAGCTTTAAGAGTTGTATATTTTCATTACCACAAGCAGTAAGATGATGCGGCATAGTATCGTCAAAAACTTTAAAACCGCTCTATTTGAAAATGCATATTTCAAAATTCCGCAATTGGCACGCAAGGGATTTCCCAAAGGAAGTAGGGGATTTCGGATTATTTCCGAAGATAAGGTATGTCGAAATAAGCATGAATTAAACGACTTCCCGTGTGAGTAAAGGCGATATAGGTCATTCATAACATCCAATTGGGCAATGATATTCGATCATCTTGATAAATAAATAAAACGTTCGGTGAAATTATGCCATTCTTACTACTACTTGTTATGCAACCGTGCAATCTTTTAAAAAAATTGTTGGGTATATAGAATTTACTTGAGATATTGACTTGGCGCAAACGATTTTTTTGTTTCCTGGTGGAAAACTGTCCTCATTTCGATCAATCTTCAGAGAATTTATGGGAATCCCCTAATTCCTTTGGGAATCCCTTGCGCGCCCATTGGGGAATTTTGAAATATGCAATTTGTTAGATTTGGTCTTTGAAGGTACCATTCTGCATCAGCTCTACTGTTCGTGGTGATAGAAATATGAAGCTGTCAAGTTTATTTTCCCACGCTTTCGGCTGCCTGTAGCTCCGACACTATGAAATTTGTCACAGGATTTTCTTCTTGTTTTGATGTGAGGAATCACCTCCAGAAGCTTATCGGTATAGTTCAAAAACACCCTGTATATATCACGCTTAAATATTGTACTAATTCAGGATGAAACTCCCCACCGTACCCACCGCTTTATACTTTCCTGATTTAATTCTGTTTTGATATACTGTTCCATCTCCAAAAGTTAGTGCAAGCTCCGATAATAATTAAATCAGGAAATAATTAAATTGATAATAATTTCATGTTATCTCAGAAGAGCTCACTCTTAAATGCTCACTCGGATGCATCGTACAGTTACAGAAACATTTTTTTTGCATCAGAGATTTATCTATTCAAATATTCCTGTTTCATAAAATCGTGGGAAAACTTAACAACTTTTGTAGAACCGATTCACAGAATAACTCCTTGGAGATAATTACGTTCTATGAATATTCGCAGCATGGACTGTTGAAACTTACTTCTTGTTTATGGCCTACTGTGTCACTAGCATTATATACAAGATGTAATACAATTCGGCAGACAAACTTGGACGAATGGAAGTAGTACATTAAAAAATGTCTTGGTGACCAGGGTAGAAATTCCGCTACATTTCGGAGCTACAAGCTGTCGAAAGTGTTGGGAAAATGAACTGATACGGCATGGTATCATGCAAGACTTTAAACCTGTTCTTTCGAAAATAGGATATTCCAAAATTGTGCAATGGCTGCACATAGGACTACCCACATGGTGTAGGGGATTTCCAGAAATTCTTTCAAATGAAGGTGGCCAAAATCAGCATAAATAAAACGACATTCCGTGTGAACACAGATGACACGTATTACAGCTAACCAAACGAGCAGTGACACTCTCTCACGCTGATAACAAAAATAAACGAAAAGTTCGTTGAATGTAAGTAATTGTCACTTTTTTTTGTTATGCAACTGTTATGTTATACCCATCTATACTTCATAGGTTGAATGGAACGACTTTCCAGCAATAATTCATTTGCGGCAAGTTGATATTTCAAATAGATTTTTTTCCAGCGAATGATTCTAAAAAATGCGTGGTTACATAACTAACAAAAGTAACAACTACTTACATTTAACGAACTTTTCGTTTCCTTGTTATCAGCGAGATACAGTGTGTCACTGCCCGGTTCGTTAGCCGTAATACGCGTCATCAATGTTCACAAGCAAAGTCGTTTTATTTATGCTGATTTTGGCCACCTTCATTTGAGAATTTCTGGAAATCCCCTACACCATATGGGTAGTCCTATGTGCTGCCATTGCACAATTTTGGAATATCCTATTTTCGAAAGAGCAGGTTTAGTCTTAGATGATACCATACCGCATCAGTTCATTTCCCACGCTTTCGACAGCTTGTAGCTCCGAAACGTGGCGGAATATTTACCGTAGTCACCAAGATATTTTCTTCTATCCTTCCAAGTTTGTCGGTCGAATTCTATTACACTTTCCATATATTTAGATGCTAGTGACACAGTAGGCTAAAAACAAGAAGTTTCAACAGTTCATGCAGCGAGTATTCAGAGAACGTAATTATCTCCAAGGAGTTATTCTGTGAATCGGTTCCAAGATAAAGATAAAATGAATTGTATAGGCGGTAACAGCACTAGTTAATCGGTTCACAAAAATTGGTAAGTTTTCCCACGATTTTATGAAAAAGGTATAGTTGAATAGATAAACATCCGATGCAAAAAATCGGTTCTGTAACTGTACCATGCATCCGAGTGAGCATTTGATAGTGAGCTCTTATGAGGTAACAAAATTTTAACACAACTCACGCCAGGAGTAATAGTCTGAGGTACATTTTTCAAGAATTCCGAAATATTTTTTTTTTCTTTTAAATTAGAGCTTAATGTAGAATGTAACAGGACTTATGCTATCAATCAACGTTGTACCATTGAGTAAATACGTCCACTTGACCCATTGGTGTAACAGGACGTATTTACTCAATGGTTGTACTCTCTATCACAGCGTTTCTCTACCTGTGGTCCGCGACAATAAGACAGGTGGTTCGCAGGTGAACTTTAAAATAAATCAGTTAAAATTATCCAGATGAAATATGTGCTAAATTAACATTTCACTCATAAGTCAAGAAGACAGTCATTTTCAGACTATCACCGAATGAGTTAGATAAGTGGTTAGGACAGTAGACTAGTGTTCGGAGGTCGCGGATACAAACCCCTGGGCCAGCCATCGTGACAGCGTTTTCCGTAGTTTATCCTCAGTCATTCCAGGCAAATACTGTGATGATACCTTTATGATAGGCCAGGGACGCTTCGTTCATTCTTAGGATGTTCATTCATCCTTCCATACTCATCTGTGCACGTTCGCAGTCGCGACCACGAACTCCACGAAGCAGAGAACCGCCGCGGCAATTGGAAGCATAGAAAGACGAGTAATAAAAGATGGGTGAAGGGATCTGGAATATGGTTGTACTTCCTGCCTGCTCATTTTAACAAACTTCAGAGCAGAGAACCGCCAAGGCTTGTAATAAAAGAGGGCTCAAATGAACAATATTGTGGCTGTTTCCCTCGCTGTCCACGAATAATCCACGAGGTTCAAATCCAACGTTTCCCTCGCTGTGTTATCTGACTCGAAGCAAACATGTGTTGTCCATATTTCAGCTAACTGGTTGATTCGTATTTACTGTTACCATTTTCGTGGTCAGTATCCCTTGTGAAATGCTGAGTGATAGTTGGGAAAAGTCAGTTGTGCGTTAACTTCAGTTTTCGTATATTATGTGAGATTTTTTAAAATGGAAAAGTGGCTTACAATGAGTACTTTGAAAAGAAGAGTGGATGAAACATGTAGTGTTAACGTTCATTCCGACTCCAAGGCACGTGTTGTAGCGGCAAGTGAATTTGACGGTATTAAATAATTACGAAGCAAGCAGTTCAAAGAAAAAAATATTGTAATATTCCGCGTGTATTTGAGCACCTGGATATTACGTAAACAAACAATCATGTTTATAGGACAAACATGTGCATAAGTGTGGTAAATAACACATAAACAGAAGCAGACGACAGTCAACTCCACAAGTAAACAACAGATGGAGCTAAAGTCGCCAAAGGAGGAGAATGAAGACATCCCCCCCCAAAATCACCTATAAAATGAACCAACGCAAGCCAAGAGGTATCACTCGCTACCCGGGTGGTCAGCTCCTCTCCTTCCTCCGTTCGCAGTTGACTCTGTAACTGGTGTGTACTCTGACCTAACAACTTAACTTCTACCGTACGCAGTTGGCTATGTAACTGGTACAAACACCCGACACACAGTTGACTCTGTAACTGGTGTCATCCGCACACGCAGTTGGCTATGTAACTTGTGTGTTGTGTGTACTCTATCCTTAAACCTGACTTCTTCCCGTACGCAGTTGGCTACGTAACTGGTACAACTCCCGGCACCCAAGGTTGGCTATGTACCCGGTGCTATCCTTCATATCTGATCCTCTATTGATCACCCAAGAAGAAGAAGTCTGTAGAAGCCATCCTTCTAAATACTCTGTAATTAGTCTCCTAGGGGACGGTAATTTTGTCAACATTACTATCTTTTATAAATAAATGGTTGAGGGCTAAAATCCACTCCCGTGTATTAATTGTCTCTACCGTACAGAAATATAAGGAACGTTACGATATAGTAGAAAATATGACAGCTCATATCTGGAATCCGGTTTCACCTGGTGTGGTGATGAAAGTGAACAGAAACCTCAATGTGTTGTGTGTTATGAAGTGTTGTCAAAACCTGCTAAACTCCGACAGCATTTGGAAACTATAAGCATTGTGATATTAAAAATAAGCCATTGGAATATTTTCAGCGACGTTAGGGGACATTAAACCATGGGAAAAACTTAGTTTCGAGCGTGGGTTCGGTTAATAACAAGGCACTCGAAGCATCCTATCTCTTAAGTTTGCGCATAGCAAAAACGGGGAAAACTCATGCTATCGGGGAAAATTTATTACTTCCAGATGTGGTAAATACTATGTTCGGTAACAAATTCCTAAAAGAAATTGACTTGATTCCGCTTTCAAATGACATTATAGGTCGCTGAATTAACGATATGGCAAGTGACGTAGAATCTCAGTTAATCGAGAGAGTTAAGAAAAGCCCATATAATGCGTTACAGATAGACGAGACTACTGATGTTGCACACGATGCGCAGTTAATGTGTTACATAAGATATGCGCACGATAACATTATTCATAATGATATTATATTTTGTAAGACTTTGTCAAAGCGAACAACGGGGGAAGAAATGTTTGGCACTCTCAGTCATTGCACGAGAGACAAGGGTATAGACTGGGGAAAATGTGTATGCTTCTGTTTAGATGGAGCTCGTGCCCTTACTGGTAGACAGTGGCGTAGTTTCTAAGGTCAAGGAAGTGGCTATACTAATGTGACTTGGGTACATTATTTCATACACAGAGAAGCGTTAGCATCCAAAGGAATGCCACCTAAATTTAAAACTATGCTAGAAGCTGTAAAGCTAGTAAATTTCAGTGCTCTGCGAAGAATTTATGAACAATGAATTTATGAACCTTTTGCTTCATTCTGAAATTCGCTGGCTTTCCAGGGAAAAAGTGCTAAAAGGTTATTTCAATTAAGAGATGAAGCTTTACTGTTTGTAAATGAACGCAATTCTGACTTTGCATCACTTCTTGTGGACGAAGTTTGGCTAACAACATTATCCTACCCTATACCTTTCGGACATTTTTACAAAATTACATGAGCTAAATCTCTCCCTAATGCAGGCTCCCTAATGCAGGCTCCCTAATGCAGGGAGGATCTCTGTTCTTTAGATCTATGACAGAATAAAAGCGTTCGAGAAAAAACTGCTGTTATGGATTAGTTATGTAAAAGACAGAGTATTTGCACCTTTTCCAACACTAAATCCTTTTTGATGGAAAACTACATTATTGTTGATTCTAAATTCTTGAAAGAGGTTTGTGGCCCTTTGAAACTCTGAAACAGAAATTTGAAACCTATTTTCCAAATAATTTTTATGACAAGTTTCTCTGGGTTCGCAATCCATTTCATTCTGGCAGTCACGGGAACAATCTTTCGTTATCAAAAAAAGAACAGTTAACTGAGCTTTATAATGATAGTGGACTCAAAATGCAATTCAGATATCTAAGTTTGGCTCGATTTTGGATATCTCCTTCAGTGCGAAATGAGTATTCCGAACTGTCCGAAGATGAATTGAAAATTGTGATGCAATTTTCCACAACATATCTTTGTGAGAAAAGATTTTCCTCGCTCACTGAAATAAAAACAAAATACAGAAATCATCATGTGAGTGCCGATCTTCGTCTAAAGTTGGCAAATATTCAGTGAAACATCCAGCAGTTGTGCAAGGACCGACAGGCTCAACCATCTCATTAAATATAAGTAATATCATACAGCTTGTATAATTAACCTTTATTTTAGGAAAAATTGAAATTTGCTCAATTGTGATAAACGTTTAGTTGTTTACTTATAATTTAATTAATAATGTTTGTATCTATATTCAAAACAGTTTTGTTTACGTTTATTAGGCAGTAAATGGCACAGTATATATCAACGGTTGGTATTCTGTGAATACGTAACAAATAATTTAGTGGTCCGCAAATTTTATTTAGACTCCAAACTGGTCCTTGGACTGCAAAAGGTTGAGAAACGTTGCTCTATCAGGATTCATCTTTTCTGAGTTCACCGCATGTTAAGACAATGTGTCGCTCATATATTTCCAGGTTGTTCATTGCAATGTCATGAGAGATCTTGTATCAGACACGGCCGCTGCCGTCGCCCGATCCCAATTCATAGAGATATCAAAAGTAGGGGGACCTCATTCAAACAGAAGGTTAAAAAAAGTAGCTTGTATATTGTCAACGCCATAGACATGGCAGTAAGGTTCATAAAAAAACTTCGCAAACTTTGTTTTGTATGGACCATTTTTAGTTAACTTTGACTTCGGCCTGTCACGATTATGAATGCGATGCAAATTAAAATTCACATCCATGCCCCAGCTGGGATTAGAACCCGGGACCTTCGAGTCGCTGGCTTAGCGCCCTAAACCACGTGGCTACCAGGTCGGCTAGCAAGGTTCGTTTCATGACGTCAAAGGATTTGAGGAAGAGAGCGTATACAGAGGAATTTACCGGTTGGTCCAAAATAAAATGCAAAG
>JAGDQP010003083.1:0-17546 GCA_022664845.1 Lepisma saccharinum
TTTTTTTATTTAAATTTATGTAAATTTATTTTCATTGTTATATAAATTTTAAATTTAAATAAATAACAATAGATTAAACGTATATTGTCACACCGTTAGCATTTATAAAACATTATTATAACGTTTATATAATTTTAACTGTAACTTAACGTCAAAGCAAATTCCCTGACGATGTGAGCAGCACGGCTTGTGAAACGATCGTCGAGTTCAAAATTAATAAACCACGACGAATATCCGAAAAAGAGTTTTATTAGTGCAATACTAAAATCTTGTTTATTCGGAACATTTTGTTATTGTATTTCTGTACTTACAGGCGTTTATAACATGAAAAATCATAAATCTGTTTTTTCCGGAATAGGTACGGTCCCATCCAGTACGGATAAACGAGGTTTTATTGTGTTCGATTTGCTATGTTTATAATGTGTTAAGCAGTTGTTCCTAAACCGTAGCTCCGCTCGGTCAATCCAACTATCCAAAGCCATTGGTAACAATTTTTTCATTCACAGTTCTCCAGACATGTTGACAATTGGTTTCTGCTTTTTTATGACATTTCTTTCTTCACTATTAATTATCAAAGTGTTTCAGAATTTGCTGTGTCAAAATAATGTGTCACCTGAATTTACCACAAGTTTAAATATCAGAGAATTATTTGCTATCTTGAAATTGGAAGTTCCCTGAAATGAACATGCATGACCTGTGGATTTTTCTTGACAACATCTTCTGAAAGAAAGAAAAAGTGATTGAGATTTACAGTTTACCAAGATCAATAAAAAAAGTGATATTCAGGTTACCCGCTATGTTCGTTCACATGCAATTAGATGACGTCATAGCGTCATACACAATGGTCTTTTGGTGACCGCTAGACGTCAGTGGTCAAAGTTCAAAGTACCGTAAAGATGTAGCTTAATATAATGCTATAATTGCCAGCGATTCGGACACAGTCTACATAACTGTTCTTCCAAACCACCGTGTATGATCGTAAGCTGGACACTTCCGTAAATTTTGTACTACGACGCATAAGAAAGCGCTGACGTCTAGCGCAAGTCAGTTATGAGGTTGTCGACTGTACAAACATACAGTCATAAAGAAATACAGAAGTCGTAATGATTCTCCAGCTAAACCAGTAAAGAGCATAATAAGTATGCACGTGGTGATGACAGCATCATTTGCTTACCTTTGGTAGACCAGATATTCCTTGCTGAGCATAATATAATTAACACTAAAGCCTGTTAGTCCCTACAAGTATTTTCGCGCTGCCAGTCGAGCTGTTCATCAGGTGGGAAAATCGCAATTGATGTTGTGTATTATTTGACAGTATAGTTTGACCAATATCATTGCAGTTAACAGTCTCAGCACCAAATACGCCTTTTATTTATTGTTTTCCTATAATTTAAAAAGAAAAGGATGTACAGTTCTTGTATAAATTGGTAGTTCTTGATGAAGTTTCATCCGAAAATTCAATTTACGAAACAATCGGACTCTAATAGTATTCAGAATTATTTAGACTTGAAAATGTATTGTCTCAACAATAAATTTCAAGCTAAAATGCACCATCAATCAACAACAGATGCCTAAAATATACACGCGAAATCAGGACATTCCCTCCAAATGAAATCAAACATATGAGTTAATTTATGATTGCAAGAATTCAATATCAGTAGTAAGATTTTTTTTTAAATCAGAAATAGATTTGAAACCTTGATTATATATTCCTGACGATTTCTTATGAATGAAAGAAAATTAAACGAATAACAATCTCAGATCTGCATGAATACAATTCAGAGCTGCATTAATACACTTGATAAAAACCTGTGACGATACAAATAGTATTAGGTTCCCAAAGCTACTGGAAGTGGTATTTAGCATATCACATGTCAATGTGGAGACCAGGATATCAGTATGTCTACAAGAAATCTGAAACCAGGGTTATCGAGATTATTAGGGGTGCGAAACGTGAAATAAAGATGTTTCTTGTCTCTCTCAACGTTTAAGATCTTCTACTCACATTACAGCGTTGGAAATGTTTTTGCAGAAAACAGAATCTACATAGAAAAGAATAGTCTAAGAAAGTTTCTATATCAATAAAATCCAACAATAAATTTGGATCAAGCTTTTACATTACTTTTAGTTCCCTTTCTTTGAATAAATACAGAAGTTGTATTATAAAGTTTTATTTTTATGTTCACGTTACTTCAGTATTTTATAATGAATTCCGTATTTTATAATGTAGGTTTATATATCAATAGATTCACACACACAAAATTTTATATCATGGTTTATTTTTATGGTTCCTCTCAAGATAAATATGTTATAGGTACGCCAACGACTGTTGTTTTCGTCATATTTCTTCTGCTACGTGTGATGTCACTCCGTTCACTCTGGCATTTAAACCGGAATACAAAGTCAGCTTATTTCCTACAGAAACGCACAGAATTTTTGTTGCTTTTAAATACACACCGTTTTAATGAAACAATATGTATTGTTACTTATTCTAACTATACGTATAATATTTTTGGAAGCCTTGTCTTTTTTCTACAATAAATATATTTACTATTTTATGGCACTAGTAACGTTTCTTCCCGTTACAGATCTTTGTGTAGCAATACATCAATTTTTGAAAGGACGATTTACAAGGAAAATAACACAATAATTTAGTATTTTTTGTAAAATGAAGATAACTCTTTGAAAATGGAATCATTGTACAGAACTTTAATTACAAAGATGACGATTGCCCGCTACCATGGCTTGATTGAACTCATTTTTTTTCTTTTCGTTTAATATATTCTCGTGCGTTTCCAAACACAATTAACCAGCTATTTAGTAGCTAATTCTAATATCAATTCAAACATATTAATAACTTTAGGGTTGATACTTGGGATTCCCCCCTCCCCCCCCCCCCGAAAATATTCACTATTTTTTCGCAATCCCAGGTTCTCTACTTAAATTTAAGGAAGGGTTATTGACACAAAATCCTATATCCATTTATTACACTGTTTCCTCCCACTATCTTTTTAGGGACATATAAGACACCCCGTGATATAACGTCGATCCACGTTTTATCTTTTGGGTTCATTGGAAGTGGTCGTGTATCTAGATTCGGATCAATGTGTTTTGACTTAAATGTTATATAATCAGCTATGTATCGGAGTCCCTCCACAGAGCAGTCTCTCCCTTCATTTACTCTGACAATTGGGCTGCAATCTTGAACGATTTCCTTAAAGTCAGGGCACATTAGCATTTCATTTAGATCGTCTTCTTGAAATATGTGTTGTGGACCACTTGCTTTTTGTCTTCCTCAAGCAACAGGCTAACACTGTGCTCAGTGCACTGTCCGATATCTCAGCTGAATATTCATCTGTAGCGTCATCACTTGAGACTGACGATTTTTGTTAAATTTTTGGGTCTGCTTGGATGCATATTTTGTGGGAGAGATCACTACAATTAATATCAAGTGGATTTAATCGTAGACGACTTTTAAAATCTGTGGAAACTGGATGATCGTAAAACCCAACTAGTCCACGAATCCGAGAGAAAAGGTTTTCGATGACTTCTTGATTCAACTTGTGGGTTAAGATGTAAGTAACTGGGTACTTCATAGTAACATATTTACGTTACCATTAACCATCATATGCACCTCTCTCTTTAGCAGAATTTTCACTGTTGCTATCAATGTCTTGGGAGAGAAGAAAACTGCATCATCATTTCCAGGTCCAGATAAATACCATCATTATCATCATAAAACATTCCTAACATTGTATCAATGATCTAAATAGCTCAAAGTTTCTAGTAAAGATCTAAAGTAACAAGATTTATGTAACCCTACCTACAAGTTAGAACCCACCACCGTAAATACTTGTTCTTCAATAATGCTTCGACATTCTTTCCAAAATAAAAAAACACAAGCATTCAAAGGCTATTATCTAAATAAAAAGCTCAAGTACTGCCCCCTCCACCAGTGTAACTGGGATTCCATTGCGAACCCTTCTCATAAGACTGGCTAATTCAACAGGAAATTACTATTCAACATAGATATGATCAAGACGAAGTATATTCCGGATTTGCGTAGTAAAAAGCAAGTCGAAATTTAATTAGTCTTAGATAAATGTAAAACTAAGTGAAGTTAGGAGCAGATTAACCTCGAACGAAACTACATGACGGATAGCGTATTTGGTACTTCATCAGGTGACAATCGAGTGTGAACAAGTATGAAGTTCTGGGTGCACTTATACGAGTCTTAGGTGTACGTATCTATTCTGGAAGAGACAGACACCTTGCACTGCTTTCTGAGAATGGGACTCAGTCAAATCCTCCAAGAGAGATCGTTTCAACTTTTTGTTAGATTGTAATACTGTGAATGATTGCCTTCTTGCATAATATACTTTTAATTCTCTGGCATGACTCTACCTTCAGAAAATTATTTGTGCCCTTCCATGCAAAGTTTGTTTATTAATCCTTTCCACATAATTTCTGTATCTTCTTTTGTAAGTGTTACGTCGACACAAGTAATTCCCTGTTCCAACTTTAGAGTAAAGATTGTTTTGCTTTTCAGCATGTTGCATTACACCTAAAGTTTTAATGTTTGTCCTGTTTTATTTTCCCTGCTCTTCCTTTCTCTGTTTACGTTCAAAGGATATAAGAGAACTCTGTCTTGCCATCTATGCGACGGAAATACAAACAATACTAGGGAAGAATATTAGAAGTTATAACTTTAATACTATTTTCTTCACTGTGAACAAGAGAAATTAAGGGGCAGCGGTAGTTGGCTACAACGGGCGACAAGAAATGTACAACCTAATCGTAGTAAAGAAAACAAGTACACAGTATATAAAATCTTTCTTATAACGATATAACCAAAGAGAACATGTTGTTTCTCATTTGCTGTTTTGTTCATTCATCAAATTAATTGCACTTAGCACTCAACACGGATTTTCACGCATTTTCAGGTTTTATTCCGTTCTTTCAAGGAAGAAAAAAAACCTCAATAGAAACTTCAACATAATGCATGGTATTGTGAAAGTACATAAACAAAGGCGTTATGGGGCATTTTTCTCAAAGAAATAAAATGTTATTATAATAACCGGATTAATTGCTTCCTTATGGAAATTTTGATTTAATAACCTTTATTTCTGGGAAAGAAATACTCCATAAAGTCTTCACTTATGTACCTTCAGAATGCTATTCAGTCATTTTTTTTTCGAATGAATTGATAAAAATAAGTATGATATCCCTACGAATGTGAAAATTCGTGTTTAATTTAAGACTTTTTTGCTTCTCCCAAAAACCAAGTACGACTGTTGCCTCTTATGTGTAAAAGAGGTCAAAAGTATCAAGTAATTCCTTAACACACCAACAAGAAATCAATCATTGTTAAAAAATTAAAATTTCTACTTACAAATCGCAGTCAAAGAAGTAAAACTTTTGGTAATATTTCATATCAGGGATAATATATTGCTTTGAACATACAGACCAGTGTAGTCTCCATTGTTGCGATTATGGAAGTAAATCATTTTCTATACAGTGAAACTTAATGAAATTAAATGCTTTAGACAATTTGGGGACAAAATTAATGTAACTTAAATTAACAGATTTGTAAACAGACATTGCGTAAAGAGACTATCTACCAAGGCAATGTACTTCCGTGGATCACGGTTTCTTTTTCAGTCCCCTAATGTTTCAATTCTAACTAAAGTTGTCTTCGGAGTATAAAAGGAAGAAAGTACAGAGAAGAGGAAATATAAAAATAGATAGATCTACGAACTACATACACCTTTTAAAACCAAACTATGCAAGAAACTGAATTAGAAGTACTGAGAGCTGACCTACGTAAGTACACTGTTTTAAATGTACAGGGTTAAAAAAAACAGACAGATCGATCTCAAGCCAAGAGATGTGCAGTACACATTACAAGATGGAATTCAACAGTTGACAATAGTGCTTCAAGTCTATTGATGCTCACGTAGTTTGCACTATAATTTTATAGCACTTGTTCATGTACGAATCACAGTGCGAAGGGAGTTTCCCACAACATCCCACAGGATTTGTCCGGTGAATGGGGTGATCCTAACTTACAGATCACGTAGAAGCAGTAGTTCAGAAACCGTATGCTGAAAGCCATGAACTGCGCATTATATTGCTAAAACACTACGTCATATGTTACTTACGAAAGGATACACATTGTCACCATCGGAGACCAGATTGCTAAAACTGGACAACAAACCCCTCAGATGTACAAGATACTAAAGTATATGCTAAAGGGTTGGCCTACTACATAAATCGATATTGCCCAATTGAAATACAGCACCAATACTATAAGCTGACCATTTAAATTTAAAGTGATTGTGCATACACAACAATATATACGGTCTAAAAAATACCTAGCGATTTGTACCCAAATGTATAAACGTGGCTCCAGGGGAAACAAACATGTGTATCCAATTGGATACGTACGGCGCAGGAACTGTCTCTATTTGGCCAACGTAACCATCTCTTTTTCCTGGTGGCACTCAATGTGTTGAAGTAGGGTTATTCAAAACTTTTTTTTTTCTGCACAGTGCAATGTCTGTTTGTGCAAATAGATTTGAGAGTGACGCGGTATTTTGTCTTAAGATTTAAATGGAAATTATTCTTTCTTTCTTTCTTAAAATATAAATTCCAGTTTATTTTCTTAGGTATTATCTTAAGTACGCTAGATGGAGCGGGCAGTTGCAACTTTCCAAACTAAATTATAAATCCTTGTTGGGTTATTTTAAATGTATTATTTTATGTACATAGTTGTACCTTTATAATTTATTGTTTCTCAAAGCTTTTAAATGCGAATTCTACTTATTTCTTAAGAGTTCATCATCATCATCATCATATTCAGCCGTTTTCTATCCACTGCTGGATGAAGGCCTCCCCCTTTTCTTTCCACATATCTCGGTCTGCTGATATCCTCATCCATGTAGCTCCTGAAAAACGCTTGATTTCATCTACCCATCTTACATTTGGACGTCGTCTCGGTCGTTTCTTTCTCGAGGAATCCACTATAGTACATTTGTCGTCCACCTTCCATCTGTTCGTCTAGCTATGTGACCGGCCCATTTCCACTTCGGCTTCTTCGCAGTCTTGATTACATCCTCTATCTTTGTTTGTGCGCGAATCCATTCATTTCTCTTCCTGTCCCTCCTGGTTATTCCTAGCATGCACCTCTCCATTGCTCTTTGTGTGACTCTCAATCTTTGAGTCGTTTGCGCATTCAATGTCCAAGTTTCGCAGCCGTACATCATTACAGGTAAGACACATTGATTATAAACTTTACGCTTCAGACACATTGGAAGTTTGCTTTTGAAAATAAAGTGTAGTCTTCCAAAAGAACTCCACGCCATTTTACATCTTCTATTTATTTCATCAGTCAACTTTGCATTCGATGTTTTAAGCTGGCCTAGGTAAACATACTCATCAACTATGCCTATTGTCTCTCCGTTAATCTTCACTTCCTTCTTTGCAGCATGTTGGTTGTACATTACTTTTGTTTTACTTAAGTTCATTTTAAGGCCGATTTTCGAACTCTCGTTACTCAGTTCTTCCATTCTGGTTTGTAGTTCTTCTGCACTTGAAGCAAACAGGACTATATCATCAGCGAACCGTAAATGATGAAGATATTCGCCATTAATTTTAATTCCAACTTCATCCCAGTTTAAATTTTGGAACACTCTCTCCAGGACCGCAGAAAACAGTTTTGGAGAAATTGAATCTCCTTGCCTTACCCCTTTTCCAACTTTAAATTTTTCACTGTCTTGATGCAGCCTAATGACAGAAGTGGCAGTCGAGTAAATGTTTCGCAGTAACTTGATGTATGCACTTTCGATGCCTTGATGTTCAAGTGATTTAAGTACTGCTGACAAGGAGACCGAATCGAAAGCCTTTTCAAAATCTATGAATCCCAAATATAGTGGAAGTTCATATTCATTAGTCCTTTCCATAACTTCATTCAATGTTTGTATGTGGTCCATTGTGCTAAATCCACGACGAAATCCGGCTTGTTCCCTTCCCTGATTAAAATCCAAGTATCGTTCAATACGATTCAAAATAACTTTGGTGAACATTTTGTATAGGACTGACAGTAAACTAATTGGTCTGTAGTTTTCTACGCGTTCTTTGTCCCCTTTCTTGTACAACAAAATGATAACGGCATTGTTCCAACTTCTGGGTATTTCTCTCTTCCTCAAGCACATCGAGAATAATTTAGCAACTTCCTCTTTCATCTTTTCACCTCCCCATTTAAACATCTCTGCTGTGAGTCCATCTTCTCCTGGTGATTTTCCGTTCTTCATCCCTCGAAGTACTTTATCCACTTCTTCTTTCATTACGTCTGGGACATCAACATCAATTTCTTCTGAATCTTCATTTCCTAGCTCTTCCTCGGAGTAGTACAATTCTGTGTAGAAATTTTGAAATATGTTTATAATTTCTTCCTTATTTCTTGTTACGGTCCCGTCTGGTCTCTTAACTGCAATTATTTGCTTTTTCCCTATCATGAGCTGCTGTTTGGCTTTCTTCAGGCTCTTGTTTTCCTCGATTGTATTTTTAACAAGATTTTCGTTATATCTTCGTACATCCTCTCTTATTTTCTTTCTTACGGTTTTATTTAGTTCTATGTACTCAATCCTCTTTATGCAATTTTCCTCTTCTTTCATTTCCCTTCTTTTCTTCATCAAGAGCTTAGTTTCTTCTGAGATTTTGCTCTCTTTTTTCTTTCTGGTACCTGCTATCTCCTTGGCTGTTTTTCTTATTATCTCAGTCAGTATTTTATTTCTGCTATCGATGTCTTCTTCATCCTCTAACTCTTCCAAGGCGCTGAATCTGTTGCTTAGTTCTATCTCGAATGTCTGTCTGTGTTTTCCAAGATTTTCCAGATCTGAAACTGACGGGTTTCCTCTGATAAGCTTCTTTCTCTCTAGTCTAGTATTTAGTTTCAGCTTATATCTCACCATCCTATGATCACTCGAGATTTTGAAACTGTTTAGAACAGACACGTCTTGCACAATTGCCATGTTATTGCCCTGTTATCAAATAACAGGGTAATTCTTAAGAGTTATTTGATCTTAAAAAAAAAAAAACATTGATGCAACTTGCCTTCCTTACTAGTATAAGAAGCTTTCTTCGATGGCATTTATGTGTAGGAAGTATTTGATCAACTCAAATCGAAGGTTCCAAGTTTATTTTCTAGTAACAGATGTTCGAAAAGTAATTTATGAGTCTGGAGTAAAGACAAATGCAGAAAATAAATCGCCATGATAATTCCATATTAGTCCTCGTTTTTTATGGTGCATATCTGAAATTATCCATGTCATGCATAGTGATTAACGTAATACATTATTATGCCGACATCCTAAATATATTAATTTCCCTCAGTATTCAATCTCTCCAGACTCGTAGGCACTTTTTCGAACAGCAGTTTCAAAGAGAACAAGTTAAAACGGGGTTTGAAAATTGTTCGATAAATACCGTATTTGTACGGTAATTTCATACGCTACTGTATTTATACTCCATGATATATTTAATAACACATAGTGTTTAACTTCACTGAAAGTACAGCTTTTAAAAGAAAGAACCGCTCCCGCTCCCCATCATGGAGCAAACACATGTTGTTGACGAAGTGCTTATTGTTAGCCACCTGTTTCATTGGTTCTTCATTTGATCGAATGTCCCCATGAGGAAACTCTTTTGTGCTCGAGACGTATTTCCTAGAATCCTAGCGAAGACAGACAGTTAGCGCCATATGTACAAATACAATGACCTATACAGTCTAAAAGTCTTTTTATGTCTTCTGTTTTCTGGAACAATACTTTCTCTAAGAAAGGAATTCATTGAGCCAGAGAATGAGGACATAGTACTACTACTATTTCTGGGTGTACGAATAATGGATGTACAGTAATTCTTGGCAAAATACGGTGATGACTCTTTCCATTTGAAAAGTTTCCATCTCTGGTTACAACCCTCGCTTTAAACGTACTATTTTTTATATACACACCATCCCCACAAGCAAAAGTCGGCGGGCCGAACTATGAAAAACTTTTCAAAGTTTCGATACGATGATCGTCCTACGTACGAATGGAGAAACTACAGTAGCATTTCAACCGCATATGTCACATCGAATCATTGAACTACCAGTAGATCTTGACCTCCCGGAACACATCATTGTACTACTGTACCTAACAGTAAGGTATATAACCATTACGATCACTACAATCTACGTTCGGCTATGTAAACCTTTTTCTTGCAGTTTATTCAGTATATCTCCACACTTTACTGATCCTTTATCACCATGGTAGAGCCATCGCCATTCTCAGCATGCAAGAAGAAATTGACACCAGCGCACATGGCAGATTCATTGTTCTCCTGAAGCCGTGGTTCAGATGTGGTTATGATATCACAGTCACTCATCCTTTTTCAGCAATGTTCTTGGTTCGCTAGGTGCCTACAAAAGTACAACTAGAATTTCCAGAACTTATAACTTAACCAAGAGATATTTCTTGGTTTATTTAGAAAGTAATATGTTCTTGCTTGTATTCTAGTAAATTAAAAACAGAGACGCACACACGTGGATAGAACAAAAGACTAGGCCGACACGTAGCGGGGTGCGTATCGTTTGGAGAACAGTTGACTGCTGTATGGTGCGTGGAACAATTGACAACAGTACAGTGTGTAAGTCCGGGATAGGATTGTGGAAGAAAAAGTGTTGAAATTGCAGAGAAAACAGGAAGTTTAGAGTTATTAAGGGTTAAGTCCAAGGTATATTTTCGCGCTTAAACCATGAATAAAGGCATCCTCCCACAAACGGCGTGTTGAGGTGCTGGTCGTAGGGAGTAAAATATGAATTATGGCAACCAGGAAAGGTAGATCAAGATTGGTGTTGTGGTTGTGGGACCCGGTGTGTAAGGAGACTGCGACATCCGATTTGTTGGTAGTACAGAAGTGACGACGGTTATTAGTACTATTGTGCAAAACACCACCTGTTTCCCCTATATAAAAGGCATCAAAGAACTTGCAAGTTAGGATGTATTTAACATTACAGTTGTGGCATGTACCCATGGGATTTAGGGTGTACCGGCCATTATTGATAGCGACTGTGGAAGAAGTGATGAAAATGGAACAGGTCTTACATCTGGGTCTCATGCATGCATGGGCGCCGGTTTTACGGTGATGGCGAGGAAGGATTTGTACGGACCAAGATGTTTCTAAGATTAGGTGGATGTTGAAAATCTAATCTCGGTTTGGTGGGGAATACTGATCTTGTGTCTGGGTCAGATTGGAGAATGTGGAAATGAGAGTGTAGGACTTGTTTGACCTTGGTTAGTTTAAGATGGAACTGGATGATTAGGGTCGGTGGGTTGGGATTAGTGTTGGAGGTTTGAATGTGTTAGGATCTATCTTTCCTGGTCGCCATAATACACTTTTCCCCCCTATGACTAACACCTCAGCACGCCGACTGTTGGAGGACGCCTTTATTCATCGTTTGAGTGCGAAAATTAAACTTTGTCTTAACCTTCAATAACTCTAAACCTCCCGTTTACTGTGCATTTTCAACACATTTACTTCCACAATCACCTTCCGAACTTACACGCAATACAGTTGTCAATTGTTCCTGCCTTCTGAAATCTACACGCTATACAGTAGTCAATTGTTCTCCAAGTTTGTTGCGTCGTCGCTGCGTGTCGCCACTGTCTCTTCAACCTTGTGTTTATTCTACAAGTGCACGTAGCGTGTTAGATGGCATTGCTCATTATAATGGGAATGAATACAGTGGCGATTAGATAATTTAATGTCATAATGATAGAGATATCATATCATTGTCAGACATAGACAAGTTTCAATAATTCAGATAAATTTAAAACGGTAAGTAAGATTATCGCAAGAACATATTTTTACAAACATTAATAGGTTTCCTTTGGAAGAAGAGATTTATTTGGGAAATTTTCTGTCCTGCGTAAGTTATCAATCATGACCAAGTGATGCTGTAGAATAATATACCGTTATCAGCGTGTATTGCATTGGTTAGTTATTTGAAAACTGGTCCAAAGTAGTCATTATCATACGTACTGAAGAGCAACTATCAAATTGTTTCTGAGGACCTACAGAAATTTCAACGGCTAGAGGTATTGTGAATAAAGTACAAAACGAATAAAGATTTACTCTCATGATTAGTGTTAGAAATATATAGTCTTAAAACATTTTTAATGTATTTCTCATTAACGACATTGGTCTACTATTAGAAACACTTAAAATAGAGAGATTCGCTATTTCCTGACCATCATTCAGCTACGGATGAAGTAAGTAACAACGAAAACTTAACAAGCCAAGAGGAAAGAAACCAGCTTCAAACTTGTTTTGTGCCGGGGTTGCTCGGTGGTGCTCATCTCTGGTGCGTGGAATCCCTGGTTCCAGGCACGTATTTAGGGATTGGGTCCGGGGGGTCCGGACCCCCCAAAACTCAGAGGTTTATGGAAAAATAGTATAACTTCAGGCGTAATTATACACATTTAATATACATTTCATGGCCAGACACACCTTGAACCCCCCACGGAAGCCCTTGGACCCCTCCCAAAACCAAAGTTCTGGATACGTGCCTGCCTGGTTCGATCCTGGCTCGTGACATGTGGTTTTGTGGTGGACAAATACCGTGTGCGTGGATATTCTCGGGATCCTACCATTTCTTCCTACTTAAATCATTCCACTAATTCTCCCTTAATCATCCATTCAGTATGAGTCAAAGTGGCCTAAAGACCTTTAAAATTTCAAAGATTCAAATTCAGGTTGTTTTTAAGAGCACTTGGTAATCAGTCCTCATTTTTAATATTTTCAAAACTATAATTGACAAATGATAATTGGGCTGGATAATACTTAAGAATATCTGTCAAATGAACTAATTCATAACTTGAAGATAGATGTTACGACCTTCATATATTTAGGCTAAAAGGATTAGCTTCAAAATTTGTAAAAGTTCAGTGCATAAATGCTAATTGGAATTAGGTTTTAAAAATACAGTATTGTTCTTGATTTGTTGGGTATTAAAAAAAAAATAGCAGGTGTGAGTACCAAGTTACCTTAATTTGAGGGCCCATAAATAATTACTTTAAAATAATGTGTATTGACTTATTCGTGGTTTTTTAACTTTGTGTATGTGTTTGTGAGACTTGTTATGTTTCTTGATTGGCTTTCTAAAACATGTGCTGTGAACTTATTAAAAAAAAAGTACTTTCAAGGAAATCAAATTTACATGATGGTACAATAATGTCATTGGGGTTTAATTTTTTGTTTTTCCAAGGTTTGTTTTGTTTGCGGGTATAAATTACCGTACTTGTGATTACATAGATTAAAATGGATATAGCAATAAATCAGGAAATTTATCAGTAGTAGACCAATGCACGCTGTGAAAAGCATAAGACGTACACCAAATATAGAATGACAAAAGATATAAAGATTGAAGTCCAGGGAAGTACAACTGCCCCCCTTGCCAACACCCTTGTACACTACCCGCTCAAGCAGAAGAAAGAAAGTAAGTGCATAGGTAAGCTACTTCACCCAGAGCCAGATTAAGTGGGTGCTAAAATGACTGCAGCACAGGACCTTCAATAGTTCAAGGTCTAAACCAAAAAGGTAAATGAGCAGATAACTGACGAGTCTCAGTATTGGTAGGAGGTATTGAAACGTTGTACAGCTCTCATCCAATCGTTATGCGAGCAGGGTTAGCATTTGGTGAAGAAAAGGACATTTTTGGAGTGTACTATAACGACAATTACTTAAGTATCCCTACACTAATGTCTCAGCATATCACTAATCAAGGAAAAGAACAGTGGCGGCGATAAGGCACCCGCGAGGGAGGGGGCCCGCAACTAATTAATAAAATATAATAATCCGATGAAAATAATAGGCCCCGATTTTACAAAAATTGACAGATTTGTTATTTGTACGAAATCGTGGGAGAAAGAAGACACAATTGAGCAAGATCGGTAAAATAACTAAATAGCACTGAACAGTATTGTTTTTTGGGGGGGGCCCGTCCGTTATGTGTAACCAACTTATAAAAATTTAATTGGGTGAAAGACCGTATTTCATGAAAAACTTATGAATGATAGTTTACAACAGAGGGAATACAAGTTTATAAACAGTATTCTGTATTCTTTTTGGGGACCCCCAACCACCTAGAAATAATTAAATAACCTCTTAATGATTGATACTCTAATAATAATACAAAATAAAATATTGTTACAATAATAATATCCAGCAGACCTCTCAAAATCACTGCCTGACCAAGTAATATTTTTTAGAACATTGTTAGGGAAAGATATACGCGAAAAGTAAAACGTCAAGGAAGTAATGAATTTACTTGTTGAGGAAACTTTTTGCCTTATCAGTTACCTCTCAGATTTGACTAGTGCTCTACAACTTTACTTAACCCTTCCTGTCACAATAGCTACAACAGTGAGAAGCTTTTCTACACTTTGATAAAGTCGTATCTAAGAAGTACCACGACGCAAATGCATTTAAGTAACCTGGCAATTTTGAGTATTGAACACGAAGAAACGCAAAAGGTTGTTCTCAGTAAAGTAGTTTACCAGTTTCTTATGTTAAAAAAAGAAGGTTAGAAGAATAGTAAATTAACAATGGAGCTACATCTAAATTTGTAAATATGTAAATGCCACCAATGTAAATAAAATAACGTATAGTCAGGGGTGAATTTCGGTTTCATTTTTTGGCCTGGCCCACTGCTTGGAAGAGATACATTTTTGGGACAGTATAACGAGTAATAATAATAATTATTATTATTTTGCTTCGTTCGGCTAGGAGTTTGGAAACTTTTGAGTTTTGACCTCTCCCCTGCGAGTCCAGTCCAGAGCCGAAATCCACATCTGCGCACTTTAGCTTCCCCAGAAATGATGCTCTGACCCTAGCAGTAGTTCAAACTCACTTACAAAATATGAGTAGCTTACTCTTCGTGCTTTGTTTTTCATATCTGTCAATGGACTAGACACTAGAATTTTATTATTTCCTGCTGAGAGATAAGCTCAAGAATGGATTAAATCTGAACGCCACCCAGCAACAGACATCACCCCAAGAGGCCATGTGACCGAAATCCAGAAAGAGGCTATAAAAATATTTCAATATCGTTATTATGATTTTTAGCAAACTAAATTTCTCGTACGACGAGTAATTTTTATACTGATGCGTTTTCTTTTTAGTTGTAACTGATAAGTTTTTTCCATTGCATATTGTTTCATAAGACCTTTAATTTTTATTTCGAGGACCACTCTGAAGGAAATAAATTTGTGCAGGAGCATTTTTTCTCATCTTCTCGTGTAAAATTTGACGTTAGGCTTCCCTTTCGTTATATACAGACAAAATAACACCGATAAAACATTTTCACGGGATTCTTAATATGAAAATAAAAATAGGATAAAATGTTTCATTTCAACCATATAGACTTCCGAAAGCGTGGGAAAATGAGTTTTAGAGCTTGATATTTCTAATACGACAAACAGAAGAACTGAGGCGTCATGGTATCCTCAAATACTTCAAACCTAGGGATGCTATATTTCAAGAGGGAAAATCCGGAACGCTACCAATTTACGAAAATATTTGAAATGTGCAAAATAAATAAAAATAAAAAAAGGTTAAACACTTTAATTAATATCTTTTTGTTAAAAACCGTCAATTTTATATCCAACATTCTGCACCTAAGAAATCGCAATGAAAATGATACTACTTCTAAAATTGTTAAAATATTCCCTGGTCGAAGTACGTGCCCATTGTTGTGTAAAAGGAAGAAAAAGTTCAAAAGCAATCTACAATCAATAATACAAAAAAAAAAAAAACATTTTCCCACCTCATTCATAAGTTTTTATTTTATTTAAATTTTTAAACATTTTTCAATGTTGCCTTGCCGATTTTACTAAACAAAGTATACTTTTTTCTTGGCGTTGTTATGGTCACGGAAGATTACCAAGAAATTCAATCGGTGGTTCAAATATCTCCGAAGCAGGAGGCAGATTAAAACAAAAGGTAATAGCGAAATACGCATTGAGCAACAAAACGCTTTATCCCCAGCCAAATGAATTAGATGTTTCGTTCAATATTAAGGTGAATTGAATCGTGAACTTGAATTAAATCATTGTTCTATGTAGTCAAACTCTTAAAAAAATTTGAGATGCCGAACTCATGAACTGAAGTGAATATAGTCGTGTAAAAAGAAAGGAAACAATATTTCCCCCTTCCTCTATTCTTCGATGCAAACCGGGACATTTATACGTCCCGATAAATATTTTTGGGATACTGAGAAGCAGATCTCGATTCTGGTACGGTCTCGGATTTTCCGGGACGAATAGCAACCCTAATCAAACCTTTTCTATTAAAAAATGCATTTCAAAATTGTGCAATGGGTGGACAAGGGATTTTCCTAAGGAAGTACGAGACCAGTCCGGAGTTCCGTTTTGACCGTCTGTCTGTCGACAACTTTCAACTCAGGAACTACTAGGCCTGGTGGTTGAAGCATCGTTAGAAAGGTCTTGAGACGAGTTCAATCCCGTATTATTCATCCAAATCGCAGAGGCGGGTTTCGAGTTCCGGGGCCCATATTTTAACTCAAGACTTAGGACTATGAAAGTTTCTCAAGTGTAATGGAAAGGACTTGGCAAGACTAATACAAAGCCTTATTTTTCATCCAGATCACATTGGCGGGGCTTGAAATACCGGAAGAGGGAAATATTCAACTCAGGAACTGTTAGACCTAGGAAAATAGTTGAGTGTCGTTGGAAATATCTCGGAGCAATTTTTCCAACGGAACATTAATAATCCAATGGTGCTCGCTGCTGAAGCTGTAGCTCATATGCACAGTCCCCCGACTGGAATCCGCCTCACTTGTTTTTAGAAGTGCTTTTGATAATGAGCTCAAATGAAGTTGGAAGCAAACAAAATCCGAAATTCTAATACTGAACCTAGAAATTTCTTAGACTCCGTCGAAGTAATTAAATACGAGCTCGTATATACTTACTTTGGGCTGCTGGAGATCTCTTCTTGCAACTTTTGACAATGTGTGTCAACTTTCTTTTTTATTTAATATCAACAGCTGATGCAGAAATGTTCCAGAAATTATTGATAAAATGACGTACAAGATTCAAAAACACTGTCACCAAAACAAAACAAACTTCACTATACTCATTGCACACAAGATTTCTCACTCACAACTAGTAATGAACGAAACGAAACTAACACTATGGTGTTTGTAATTTAGTCACTATCACGATCCCTCTTCATCCTATTAATAATAATAATATACTACTTAAGTATATACTTCCGATTTGTAGGATCAATGACAATGTTTGTTTATCCTTTTCCCTATCCTGACGCCACTCAGCCTATAGCGTCTCGATAATAGAAATAGCGCAAAATATTCACAGTTATTGTCGGAAACGAGCAACAAAGCGGGGTTATGAGACTTGTATTTGTCGACACCCTTGGCGCTTCGTTCTTGTGAACAAATATTTAAAACCAATAAATGTTTTTGAATG
>JAGDQP010003083.1:22546-74929 GCA_022664845.1 Lepisma saccharinum
TATATAGCAGTGAATTGTTCTCCAAATTTAATGCGTTGTCCACTACGTAGTGCCACTGTTGTCTTCGTCTTTTGTTCAGTCTACATGTGTGCGTCTCTTCCTCTACAAGCAAGAAGAAGGTTGTATATACCGAAATATTGCGATAAACTATATGTATATTATTGTGATAGTGTGTGTGTGTTAGTTCTCCTATGGAACAAATAATCTGTAAGTGAATTCCATAAATTTTATCATAATTTACCTTAAACTGCCCTTTCGGCTTTTCTTTGTGTTAGTAATATATATAAGATTTAAAACTATTATAGATAGAGTCACAGGAAAGTTGAAGATAGATTGAAGTTCTTTGGAGTCTTATGGAAAGTAATTTCTGAGGACGTCTAAATATAACAGGGTAGGAAACTTACGAAAACATAATACTAGTGAAAATTTGATTTTGTGTTCTCTAGGTGGCAGGAGACTTGCGAAAAGTACATCTAAATTTGGAATACATTAAACTAGAAAAAATGGAGACATTGTAGTCAGCTAGTATTGTATGACGAAAGACATTAGTAGTCGAATATACATAGGCAATATAGTAATGTTGCAGCAACTTTTGACTCACAAATTAAGTTTATGAAATTCAAACCAATAATAAGATATTTCAATTTCGACTGACTCTTCCTCTAAGCAGCCCAGCGGGCAGGGTAGGAATTTACATTAATTAGTTAGTTCCCCCTAAATACTGAATAGTTCACTCATAAAAGTATGGACTGTCACAAAATAAATTTGAGAAACAAATACATAGACTCCCTACTAAATTACAAAGAAATAAATCTAAATTATTTTAAAATAATTATTTTTGGAAAATAATTTGCTTTTTATTTTCAACTCTGTAGTTCGTCTGGTGCCTCTTTGGTAAGTAACGATTGTACATAATTTAACTTATAGATTTAAAAAAAATCAAAAGTGACGAAGTAAGGCACTTGTGCAGTTTAGATGGACAGATTGTAGAAGGGTGAATCAAGATCCTCCAATGAAGAAACATATTTTACAGCTGCCGGAGGGTTGCCAGTGCAATAAATTTGAACATAAACATTAAAATTATTTACTCTTCCATCTAGGGAGAAAATCCAATTAAAATGTGAAAATAGGAAACGATATGTTACTAAATTGTTTATTGTTTCTATAAATATATTATTATTTTTATTAAAAGCCAGTCAACTCGCGACATATGAAGGGCTGTCGCAATACAGGATACATTCAACAGAAAAATATGCGAATGCTACCCCTCCCTTCTAGGAATAATTTTAAAAATAAAAACGCAATTAAAATATAGAAATCATATGTTGTTGACTTATTTGTTGCTCTAATGTGATTTATTATTATATTTAATAATAATAATAATTCTTGTACAGTAACTACCGATTGCTTGTAGCCGTAACTGAGTTTCTAAAGCATTGAATTACTATTCGAAAAAGGTCGTGGGTTCTTGCCCAGAGGCTGCCCATTATGACAGGTTTTTCCCGGTTTTGTTTTTCTATCTCGTTCAAGTTTGCACGTGTGTTCAGTGAACTTTTCCTTCTCTACAACTGAAAATGGCTGATGCAAAAAATTTTAACTGGCTTTATAGTGTATATTGGTAAGTGTGTAATTGTGCACGTGATCTTCATCAAGATACCACATAAATACAATCCCTTTCCTCTCTCTTCAAATTATGAATTAATATCTTTCTTCTCTCTTCTCATTATATATTTATATATATATATATATATATATATATATATATATATATATATATAGATAGATAGATAGATAGATATATAAGACAAATGAAGAAGAAAAAGGATTACTTACAGCTTACTTTCGCATTAGATCACACATATTCACATGTACACATAAAAAAAGTCACTATATTTCGTTTATTGACACTTTTTCAAGTAGCGAGCAAGACAGCGAAGTCCACGGGTTCACAAAGTACAAGTTTGAAGAGACAGTGGTGACACCTAGCGGACTGGAGAACAACTGACTGCTGTAGCGCGTAGATATCCGGAACTTGAAATAATAGTAACTGTATAACGTGTAAGTACAAGGTGGGATCGTGGATGGAAATGTGTTGATAATGCAGAGGGAAAGGGGAGCTTAGAATTATTGAAGGTTAAGGCCAGGTTTTATTTTCGCGCTCAAACCGTGAATAAAGGCATTCTCCCACAGACGGTGTGTTGAGGTGCTGGTCGTAGGGGGTAAAATGTGGATTATGGCAACCCGGAAAGATAGATCAAAATTGGTATTGTGGGACTCGGTGTGGAAGGAAACTGGGGCATTCGGTTTGTTGATAGTACAGATGTGACGATGGTTATTAATTCGAATGTTAAGAGCACAACTTGTTTCCTCCACATAAAAGACATCACCGAACTTGCAGATTAGGATATATATAACATTAGGGGTACCCTTGGGATTGAGGGTGTACCGACCATTAGCAGTATTGATAGTGATTGTTGGAGAAGTGATGAAAATGGAGCAGATCTTACATCCGGGTCTGTGGCATGTCTGTGCGCCAGTTTGGTGTGGTGGTAAGGAGGGATTCGTACCGACCAAGATGTTTCTAAGATTTGTGGATGTTGAGAAACTAATCTAGGTTTGGTGGGGAATATTGATCTTGTGTCTGGGTCAGATTGGAGAATATGGAAATTAGAATGTAGAATTTGTTTGACCTTGGTTAGTTTAGGATTCCGTGTTGTCCAGTTCACCTAGTTCATTTCCGACAAAAGAGTCACATTCCTTGACATGGACATCATCTTAGAAAACAACACTGACCACTTCCGTTCACATAAAACCCACCAACCATATGCAGTATTTACATTACTCAAGTTCCCATCCTTACCACACCAAGAAAGCGATTCCTTTCTCCCTTGCCCTTAGAGGACAACGCCTGAATTCCATCATCTCTGCTGCTGAAACTTACAACCAACGCCTCCAGGAGGCTCTAGTCAACCGAGGCTACCCTTCTAACCTTGTAACCAAACAGATCCGCCGTGCATCCTCACACAGTCAACCCACTCAAAAAACCAACCCACCGTCGCCCAAACCACCGGCTCTAATCACCCAGTTCCATCCTAAACTAACCAAGTTCAAACAAATCCTACACTCTCATTTCCACATTGTCCAATCTGACCCAGACACAAGATCAATATTTCCTACCAAACCTAGATTAGTTTCTCAACATCCACCTAATCTTAGAAACATCTTGGTCCGTACGAATCCCTCCTTGCCACCACACCAAACCGGTGCACAGACATGCCAGAGACCCAGATGTAAGGTCTGCTCCATTTCCATCACTTCTCCAACAATCACTATCAATACTGTTAATGGTCGGTACACCCTCAATCCCAAGGGTACATGCCACACCCCTAATGTTATATTCATCCAAATCTGCAAGTTCTGTGATGCCCTTTATGTCGGGGAAACAAGTTGTGCTCTTAACATTCGAATTAATAACCATCGTCACTTCTGTACTATTAACAAACCGGATGTCCCAGTTTCCTTGCACACCGAGTCCCACAATACCAATTTTGATCGATCTTTCCTGGTTGCCATAATCCACATTTTACCCCGTACGACCAACAACTCAACACACCGTCTGTGGGAGAATGCCTTTATTCATGGTTTGAACGCGAAAATAAAACCTGGCCTTAAGCTTCAATAACTCTAAGCTCCCCTTTTCCCCTGCATTTTCAACACATTTCCATCCACGATCCCATCTTGTACTTACACGCTATACAGTTATTATTATTTCAAGTTCCGGATATCTACGCGCTACAGCAGTCAGTTATTCTCCAGTTTTGATGTTTTGTCCGCTACGTTCAAACTTGTACTTTGTGAACACGTGAACTTCGCTGTCTTCCTTTCTACTTGAAAAAGTGTGAATACACGAAATATAGTGACTATTTATTTTTATTTGTACATGTGAATATGTGTGATCTAGTACGTTAGTAAGCTCTAAGTTTACCTTATATATATATATATATATATATATATATATATATACATTCCTATTCCTAATTCGGACGGTGCTACTCTTCAGAAATTTCTAGATTTACCTGAAACTTCACATTTTAAGTGCTTGAATGGATTTTTAATCCATATCTGAGGCTTCTTAAGACTGCTGATTTGTTCTCTGTTTGAATTCCGAAATGCCAGATGGCACAACCCAAAACTCCTATTCTTTTCACTCCTATTTTTCCTTTAACCCCTCGCATTTGAATTTCTGAGTTAATTGTGAAGTGAACATTATTGAATATTGATATTTATTATATTTTAAATTCTCAATTACGTTTTGAATTATTATTATAATATTATATTGCCAATATTCAATATTCATTTTCAGCCCTAGAAATGCTTATTTGCTGTGATTTTTGTTACTAATATACCGTAACGTTACAAATCCTACACTCTCATTTCCACATTCTCCAATCCATTAACATTTAAACTTTCAAGGAATTCATAACACAAAATTGAAGCAATCATAATAAAAGAAGTTAAAATCAAATTTGTGGTTACAAATATAAACTTTCAAGCAGTATTTAGAAAATACATTCCATTGAAAGAATCTTCCTCGTAGAGAAAATTTCGGTGAAAAGCTTCAAGACGTTTTCAGCAACGGTTTCACTATTCCACAAAATTTTCTATAGAAATCCTCCCATCTAGTAACGGAAGCGATAAATTGATGAAAGTTTAGAACTTCTCAGAAACAATTTAATATTAGTCCAGGAAATCTACGGAAAAAATACCTTTAACCTCAAAAACATTGCAATGGAAATGATTTTTGGTTATTCTATGCACAAAGACGTGATGAAGGCATTACTATAGTAGTGACACACCAATTTAAAAATCACTAAAACCAAACCAAAATCACTTTTTTTCTTTTTCGTAAATTATCTTAAATTACTGAACATATGAACGTGGAGGTTAGGTAAAGTTAGGTGCGGTCATGTATCTTTACAAAATATATTTTGACACATATTCACACTTACCTTCAGCACACAGGCGTGTTTACTCTCCCAATTTCCATTAGAAAGTCGTGTACAAATGTTTCGGGGCCTTTTCCTTTCCTTACATAAATACTCTGCTAAATAACCTTCAAAATGCACTTTCCCTCGTCATTTCCATACGATTCAATAAAAATAACGCAAGAAATGTCATAATCATCACAAAGACACGCAATTTCAACACTGCCTTACCGCCTTCCACATGACAACAACTGTAACTCTACGCAAAATAGTTCCTTTGGCCACAACATGCAGTGCGTCCTAAAACATCTTCAAAACACACAAAAACTATATTATTATTCACTTCAAATGTTACCAACATCAGTATTAACCTCCCTAATACTCTCAAACATCACACAATTATCTCAATTCCTCCTGTAAATTTCTAATAATTCGTGTGTCACTACTATAGTTAACCCGTGATGAATATCATATCAAAAGTTTACATAGTTTCAAGCCCTGGAACTACGCCATTTTTTAAAAAAATGTACCGAAAACAGTTTTTCGCATTTATCTCCTTATTGGTGGCCCGTAGAAAAATTTCCAAGAGTACTAAATGAAAGATCGTACTTGTTCCTTTCTGACAAAGAACACTCGCTAGGTATCAGAGCCTGATTTTGATGAAAATTCGTATGTAGGTACAGTGCCTAAGTAAACATTCACAACCAAATTATAAAGTGTTGTTGTCAACAAATAACTGCAGAGAAACCCGAGAAAGACGGAACATAGAGAGCAAGTAAATCGAATACACAGTACGGAAAATGTCGTTTCATATAAGCTTGTATAAGCTGTTACATATATTGAATGAAAATGGCTATTAATGGATACTGGACAGGAGGTGATATATGCTGGATGGCATGACGACAATGGTCGCCATCTTGAAAGCGGTCATCTTGACTATGCTTCGACATTTTTAAATAGTAAGTGGGTCGTGTGATATTCTCTGCTGGAATATTCCAAGAAACCCAATGACGAAGACTGTTTTGGTATAACTCTAATCCTGTATGAAAAACTGACATGTGAAATTAACCTGGAGAATGTCACATTCACCTAGTATTATAGCTTCTTGAAATTGAGACTTTAGTGTGTTTAAAACTTTTGTGCGGTCATGAGAATCATATATTCCAATAATAATCAATTATAATCATATAATCACGTGTCATTTTGTCGTACAGGATTAGAACTATGCCAAAACTAAGCTCATTATTCGACTTCTTAGAACATTACAGTACACATTGATATATCACATGACCCACTTACTATTTAAACAATTTGAATCATAGTCAAGATGACCGTTTTCAAGATGGTGGTCATTGTCGTCATACAATCCAGCATGTATCACCTCCTCCCCAGTATTCATTAATAGCCATTTGCTTTTAAAATATGTAACAGTTTATAAAAGAAAGGGCGCTTTTCGTACTCTGTATTCGATTTACTTGCTCTCTATGTTCCATCTTTCTTGGGTTCCCCTGTTGTTATTTGTTGACGACAGCACCTATAATTTTGGCTGTGAAGGTTTACCTAGGCACTGTACCTACATACGAATTTTTATCAAAATCGGTCTCTGACACCTGGCGAGTGTTCCTTATGAGTCACTATTATCATTTTTCACCTAGAACGAACGGTTACAAAAGTATCACCGGTTTTAAAATAGTAAATTTTAACTGAAAACGAATTTAAAACAGAGATGTTTTAATTTTTGGGTGAGAGAAAAGTCTGGAAACTACGTGCTAAGTCGAAAATGGCTGGATAGAGTGAGACCAAATGTTGGATATCGTTAATACGGGAACGGGTTCTATGGCGGCCATCACGAAAACCGTCATCTTGGATTCATATTGACATTTTTAAGTGAAAGAGATCATGTGACATATCGTTTTAGGCTACCTTGTTCCAAGAAATTCCAATATGAAGTCGTTTTCACTTACGTTTGTTTGTTTATGAGATAAGGCCTATTTGATCTGGAATTTTACGAAAGTTAATGGTTTGTCATTCTGTCATTGTAGATGATTTAGAATGGCGTAAGCCCTTCGTGATTGTGCTGCTGAGCGGTGGTCGTAGTATCAGAGTGATTGCAGAAAGCAAACAGAGCACACGCCACTCATTATATTGAAGAAATTTGTGGACATGGGATGAGTGCGCGACAGTTGACATTGTGGACAACCAAGGACCGTAATCAACAAGAGCACGGCAAAGGCACTTGTAGCAACCATTGTGAATGATCTTATAAATAGAACCAGATCAGTACAATAAATAAAACCATTGTTATTTGTCTGATGCCAACCCATCATCCACAGATGTCAGCAATGCAGGTGACGGGAGAACGGCCATGGTGCTGTATGGAATATAGAGCACAGGAATTGTGTTCATCCATGAAAAGTGGACTGTTTAATAATTTTTACAGATTCTTCGCAAGACCGTTTTCTCTCTCTGGTAAATCTTACAGCAGATTTTTCTCCTTTTCTTCGGCAAGATGATGCGCCCACCGACTACGCTTCAGAGGCCTGAGCGTGGTTTGCTCTTCAATTTTCTGTATGTTAGATCGGCCAGAACAGGTCCATCGAGAGTTCACGCCTGTGATTTCTATTTCTGGAGCTATCTGAAAACAGTGAGTCGTGAAAAAATCAACGACTTACAATATTCTATCAATAGACCCAGAATAGATAAGCCATCGTAAAACGGTTGTGTTACGTAAGGTCCATGAGTATTGAAACAAATGGTTTTGTGTGTGCTGCAAAATGACCGCCATATTGATCACATAATGTCAAGAGCCAAATATAATTCTTTAGTTTCAATATCTCCTACACAAAATATTTAACATTTGGGTACTGACACATAGCCTCTTCCTCTAAAGTCCATCTTAGAGAAATGATGTCCTTCATATCACCTGGAAATTTAACTACCGGGTATTTGTAGTTCACAATAATAATAAACGAATCAACATGACACAGCATGGCCTTCCTCGCGCCACCAGCTATACTGGTATCTATTGAAGATGGATTGGCATCAGATCAATAACGTTTATTGTTCTGATCTGGTTTTGTTTATAGAGCCATTCACAATAGTTATCACAAGTGCCTTGCCGTGTTCTTGTTGATTGCGGTCCTTGGCTGTCCACTACGTCCTCTGTCGCGCAAACATCCACAAACTTCTTCAATATAATAAGTTGCGTGTGCTCTGTCTCTTTTCACAATGAACTCAGCTGAAATCACCCTGATACTGTGACCACCACTCATCAGCACAATCAAGAAGGAATAACGCCATCCTAAATCATCTCAAATGACAGAAGGACAAACCATTAACTTCCGTAAAATTCCAAATCAAATAGCGATTAACTCATAAACAAACAAACGTAGGTGAAAAGCGACTTCATATTTGAAGTTCTTGGAACGAAGTAGCCTAAAACGATATGTCACATGATCCCTTTCCATTTAAAATTCTCAACATGAATCCAAGATGATGGCTTTCATGATGGCCCGTTTCAGTATTAACAATATCAAACATTTGGTTTCATTCTATCCAGCCATTTTCGACTTAGCAGGTAGCTTCCAGACTTTTTTCTCACTCTGAAATTAAAACATCTCTATTTTAAATTCGTTTTCTGTTAAAGTTCAAACTTATTATTTTAAAACCATTGATACTTTTGTAACCGTTCGTTCTAAGTGGAAAATGGTAATAATGACCCACAAGGAACACTCGCCAGGTGTCGGAGCCCGATTTTGATAAAAATTCGTATATAGGTACAGTCCCTAGGTAAACCTTCACAGCCAAAATTATAGGTGCTGTCGCCAAACAAATAAGGACAGGGGAACCGAAGGAAAATGGAACATAGAGAGCAAGTAGATCGAATCGGGCAAGTACAGAAAACACCTTTTCTTTTATAAACTTACATATTTTGAAAGCAAATGGCTATTAATGGATACTGGAGAGGAGGTGATACGTGCTGGATGGTATGACGACAATGACCACCATCTTGAAAGCGGTCATCTTGACTATGATTCAAAATTTTTAAATAGTAAGTGGGCCATGTGATATATCAATGTCTGCTGTAAATAAATCGAACAATGAGTTTAGTTTTGGCATAGCTCTAATCCTGTATGACAAAATGACATGTGAAATTGGCCTTTAAAATGCAAGTCGAATGATGAAAAAAAGAAAGCATTTTTTTGAAACAGCTTAAAAAACGAAAACCAAACTGCTACAGAAGAAATGGAGTTGTGTTGGATAATATGATTCTCAACGCAGCAACATGAAGTGCACTATAAAGTTTTAAACACACTAAGGAAAATGGATGCCTCAATTTCAAGAAGCTGTAATACTAGGTGAATGTGATACTCTCCAGGTCAATTACACATGTCATTATTTCCTACAGGGTTAGAGTTATATCAAAATTGACTTCGTCATTAGGTTTTTGGAACATTACAACACAGGTTGATATATCACATGACCCACTCACTATTTAAAAATGTTGAAACATAGTCAAGATGGCCGCTTCCAAGATGGCGGTCATTTTCGTCATACCATTCAGCATGTATCACTTCCTGTTCATTATCTTCCTTTCCAATAGCCATTTGCTTTCAATATATGTAACAGTTTATCAAAGAATAGACGGTTTCCGTACTCTGTATTCGATTTACTTGCTCTCTATGTTCCATCTTTCTCGGGTTCCCCTGTCGTTATTTTTTTGGCAAGAGCACCTGTAATTTTGGCTGTGAAGTGTTCCTTGTCAGAAAGAAACAAGTACGATCTTTCATTTAGTACTCTTGTTAAATTTCTGTACGGGCCACCCTTTATGAGATAAATAATAATAGTAAAAAAACTGTTTTGGCACCATTTTCCTGAAAATGGCGGGCTGTTCCCGGACTTCAAATTGTGTAAACTTTTGATATGTTATTCGTTACGTCTGTCTGCATAGAATAACGCAAAAATAATTTTATTCCATTTTTTTTTTACCTTAAATTGTATTTTCACTGGACTATATGGTGTTGTAGACATCTTATTATGCAAAAAACGCTAATATGTTACTAGGTCCTGGGTTCGAATCCCGGCTGGGGCATGGATGTTGGTGATTATAAAGATTAAACAACTAATGGACTCGAAACGGGCCGAAGTCATTAGTTACTAAAATGGCCTCAAAATACAAAATACATTTTTTTAGGACAGTAAAATATTAAAAACAGATTGATTCAATCATCAAATTGGATTACATTTTCTCTCATCATAGGTGCACTGGCCAAAGTTTGATTCATTTTTAGGCAATGGATCTAAGGTTTCCTAAATTGTATCGGCTTTTCAAGTCGATCCCGCTAAACTGCATAAGGACCCGAAATGCATTTAAGGTAAATATTGGCTGTCAAATTGCATATAATGAAATTTACAAAATAATTCAAAATGGGAAAAATAAATAAAATAAAACAATATTGTGTCTCACTGCAAAATAATTGAAAATGTAAGTGAAGCTTACAGGTGAAGTAACATGTAAGCTCATTTTCTGAAAAAAAAAGAGAAGAAGGGATACGGAACAGCCATTAAGGTATCTATTCTAAATACAACCTAGCTCTTGAGTGGAAGGACTAAGGAAAGTTCTAGAAAAAAGAAACCTGAGGACAAAGTGAGCACCCTTAGTCACTAGGACAGTGTGGAACAAAGAAAATGAATCTGTGAAACAATTGTCATCATTTGCAGAAAACATGTGTCACAAAGTTCCCTACTTTTATAAAAGAAAGTCAGATTGTTGTCTCTGTTGGCATTTCAGCTTATAATATTTCCGGAAGTGTACATTTTTTTAAAGTGAAGTCATGGAGTTGTGATTTGATTTAACTTATTGAGCATTCAGTTGACTACGGATGTTTATAAATAAGGGCAGAAAATTGTAATGAGAAAGTTCCGAAGATGGTAAATGAGAGAAGGCAATATTAGGAAATACAGAAACTAATAAGCACATTATGCTGCACTGTAGGATGTAATTAAGAGTAGATTTGAAGAGAAAATTAATGTTGCTTCTTTACAATATCAAGGCTGATAAACCGTACTGCAAGACGAAAATGGAGAAAGCAAGAAATAGGGCTTATCTCGCCCACGAGAGAGCAGCGTGAAAAACCTGCCGCTTTTGGCAGAACACTAATGGTTATAATTATTATTATTGTAGTACAAATACTACAGAATATGTTATAAAATAATAAGGTTTCAACAAACTGTAATGTGTTTTGAATCTCTATTTATGCAGTTCCATGACATAGACCAAGTTTTCCAATAGTCACAAGTAGGTGAGGAAATCAAGCAGAAGTATTTCTTACGAGACTTTAATACAAATAAAGTTGGTTCAATATTTTCTTTTAAAGTGTGCTAGATGTTATGTTGATTTTGTAAGTACCGCGTCTTGCTATCATAAATTTCCAAAACCACATAATAAAGTAATATTCGCACACGCCGTAAAATAAATTGTCACCATATTTCATTCGGTCCAATTAATCTTCATCAGATGGTTACAGTTACAGGTTGAAACAACTTAAACACTAAACACAAAGAATTTTAAAGTAATGCATGTTTTACCCATTGAGCTTAACATAACGATACTGGAGTGATCAGCTAAAAATAAAAGATAGAGGCCAAAGCAAACATTTAACCTTGAATGTCCACTTCCAGTCCAATCCAATGTGGACTAAACTTCAATTCTAACTCAGTTTTTACGATTTTTAGGGCTGTATGGCCCATTTTCTTATTTATGTCTAAACTCTTGAGTTATGCACGTACTTAACTGCGCATATATTAGCACATGCTGTACAATGTACATATTCACGTTTTTTGCAAGAGTTAAGACATAAATCAGAACACAGTGCACAGTGATAACAAGCGTAATAAAACTGAGTCAGAACTGAAAACTTTGTACATATTAACTTAGAGTGGAACTAGATTAACTGTCCCCTCCACTCTCTGACTTCATATATTCATTATATTTTTAATGTTATCAATTAGTCCAGTATCGTTTTTACATAAAGGGCAAAGGGATAGTTTAAAAAATACTAGTTTTAGGGACAGTAGAACTTCGCGACTCGCAAATTCGGGAAAATTTTAAACCCTCAAGAATTCGCATGAAGTAGATAGATGGTTGTTAAATTTTGAACTCACGAAATATTTACTCTCGAAATTTAGATATTTTGCTTTCATCCACGACTACTTAAAAAAATTATACAATTTTTATTCATTCATTCACGAAAATAATGCTTAAACAACGGGAAAAATATAATTCGTCTTCAAAAATCTATCATCGGATTGTCGTAGCATTGAGGTTGTTAGAACGTAGCACACTTTATCCTCCATTGATAGCAGCAAATTTGCGAAAATTGTTTTGCCATCTAGCAGGAAAATACGAACTACATTATCACAAGGCCATTCATTGTGTGCGTTTGTCGGTATTCGCAGTGAAAGGCTTTGTGAAGAGAAGTCAAACACGTGAAATATCAGGCCACCGTAAATGCAGTCTGTGAGAGATTTATTTCAAAGTTTTCCTTTGTGTTTCTCAACAATCGAACAAATCTGAACATGACAAATTTCGAAGTGTTCATCATATGCCCATGAAAAATCAGCTGAATAATTTAGAAATAAATCTCTTTATAGTTGTACATGTGTTCATTAAAACTTTGATACCTATTTTTGGAAATGTGTAAGAAGTATGCTAAAGAAATGCACTGTATTTAGCAGCATGCATTAGTGGAACCCTTGTAAAGTAATGGCGGACGTAGGGACAATATTGAAGGAATTCAACTTCTTTGTCCATTTTTTCAGGAAATCAAGAAATTTCGGGAAAAAAATTTAAAAAATGGCGACTCTATTGGAACTTTGGTTTTCAAAGTGAATATTACTCAATAAGCAATGGATGAAGACCAAATAAAACCCACGAAATAGACTGCTCCTACCATAGGAATGAACTTTCACATTTGGACTATTTAGGAACAGCGATTTAATCATTATTGAAATATTAGCAACACTGAAGGGATACTGGAATAGGAAGACAAGGAGAAGCTCACCAAATATTCAATGGAGACTCAGACTGATAATACTAGATATATCTACTTTCCCACACAATTTCATTTAAACTAAAAAAAAAAAAAAAATCTTTCTCAGAATAAATCGGAATTTTCTACGCAATAAAATTTCAATTCTGCATTAACCTTTACAGAGATTTATTCCTGAACTTCAAAATCTATTTCTCTTTCTTCTTTCTTAATTTCTTTCTTTCTTTCTCTCTCTCTCTCTAAAGCCATTGTTAGTGGAATGAAAGAGTAAGTTCACTGAGTACAGGAAGTTATAAGTCGAAATATCAGTCACTTTACTATGTGTTAAACTTAAAAGTTAAAATATACTCGTGATTTCCCTTAGGATACAACTTAAGGATAATTCCTCTCCTGTCTATTCAAATATTTCACCTATTTTATTCCATATCCGGCCCAATATATGGTAAAATAAGGCAGGAAAAAAGGTACTTATATATATTACAATTCAAAGATAGGCTTACAGAAACTTCAGAAATACAACAAAAATGTGGCAATGTTTCGACGAAGACGTGTTCACGTTATAGGAGAGGAGATGGACGGAGAGAACAAGTATTAGGGAACGGCCATGTTACCAACGGAAGCCAGAGAGATATCTGTCGGTGAGTTTCAAACTTTGTCACAAGCCAAGAAAAAATACGTGGCATTTTCATATTGTTGGTAATTCAACTTTTAACATAGTAGAAAACATCAACACCTTTGTTCAATTCTCTTCTTCCAAGTGTTTGAAAATCTTTTGATGAACCGGAATGTGCGTTGACTACTCAAAATATTGTATTTCAATAGATTTTTTGTACTCTATTATACATTTTCATAAAACTAGTTCCCTTTAGAGACAGGCACGAACGTTTTGAAAAGATTAGAATTGCATAACAGTAACTACTGTTGGATGTTATCTACAGTTGAAACTCTCGTCCGGAGATTAAAGTGCTTCAACCAAGGGCTTAGCTCAGTACATTTCCAGTTATTAAACATTGACATTGTACATTATTCATTTCAAATTATTATTATAAAATTTCTATCTTCCTAATATAATTTGATTCTATATTAGTTTCTTTATGAAGATGCATTTTGTTACTCTTGCCTATAACATTCATTCATTTTCCTTACATTTCACCGTTTGGTGATTGGCTCAGACTTATTCCTGTTCATGACCGGACACACTTTATACCCTACTATGTGCGAAAAACACTTCGTTTTGATTACCAAACCTAATCGAACAAATAGAAACAAATGTGATTAGAACCGAAAATATGACTAAGAGCATGGCTAAAATATGGTTTAGGTCGACTACAAATGTCTTCTTGAAGCTAGCCAACCTTATGAAACTTACAGAAAACGCAGAAAGGACACTGTTATGGTGTCGAAACTGTGGCACTGGGACTGTTTGTGTTTAGTGGTAATGTACAACCTGGCGAGCAATACATCTGCTTGTGTCATTATGAAAAGAAGGTCTGAGTATGGTTGTGAGTTTTACCGAAGTTGATACGTATCTATGTAACTTTCTCAACACAAAAAAATGTTATATTAACCCAATTTGTTAAAATTGTTAATCCCATTTTAACGATTAACGGCGCTGAAAGCAACCCTCTCTCTACATTTTTGGAAAGTCAGCATTACATCTGACTGTTGAACCTTATATGTTTGTCCATCTTATATGTGTTGAACCTGATTGTTGAACCTTATATGTGTGTATTAGAACACCTTCTTTACATGGTACAGTTTTTATCATCTTTATCACATGAATCCAAGGTGCGCAGCTGTGACTCCTTCCACTAACCGCTTCCCTACGTACTGTGCTTTTGATGTGAACTGATATTCTAACAATCAATGTGTAAAATGATCTGATGTAAACTGATGAAGCTAAACAGTTATTGCAGATATCACCGGAACTGTTACTGGTTTGCCGTTGTCTGTGACATGACATAGACTCCTGCTCCTCATTGACCGTTAAACTCCTATGGTAGATATTCCGCATAACCTATGCTATAAAGACAGTGCTTAGTACACATGCACCGAGATCAAGATTCATCCCCATTTTCGCCCCATTAACCAAGTTGCCCGAGGAAAATACCTTGCTAGATCATCTCCTCACACCTATCACAAGAGATATGAGAGTTTTAATAAAAATCTCGTTTTCAAGAATACCACACGTACAGAATTTAAAGAATTGCTTGGTTTATATATTAGGATCTCCCGATTCCTGGTGGGGGCTCAAAATTTTGACGTTGACCCAACATTATGAGGAAAATTGGTGAGCTACTTCAATAAACAATCCCGGGATCGGGGAAAGTCAGACATATGGGTACGAAGAGGAATTAAACTAACATCGTAACCCTCTATCTGAATGCAATACAACTGTCTGACAGATAAGAGCCCTTAAGGGACTGTCACGCTGCCCACTTTAGTGTAGTTTATACAATACGATATATGAAATGAGACAAAACACTATATTTTTGAAACTACAGACGTTCGGTTACATAAAAACATGATTTGAAAACTAACAGCATCTTTTGTTTTCAGCAGGTTATGGATTCAAATTTACTAATTTCTTCTTCTTTTGTTCTTCTTTATGACGTCTAGAATATTGTACAATCAGATCAATAGAGAATGGTTGATGGGTGTAAGTCCGACAAGTTGCACCATACAACAATAGCAAACTAATATTTGCTATAACTTTAAGTTGCATATGTTCTTATGACAACGTATATTACTTGGGTGTTATCAGATTGTGCAAATCTCGTACTTACATGTATTTACCATTGACCATTCTCGATGAATCTGAGTGTACATAATTTTTGACCTAAACCATACATGCCTAAAGGCCATAAATAAATTCAATTTACATTATTTGTTCTTAAGGAACGCTTGCCTAAATGGTATATTGACACTTGAAATTTCCTTGTGTATGAATAATTTCTACGTAAATGTCTCATATTTACAATTCTACGTAATGATGTCACCATTCACCAATAATATGATGAGAACGTTATAGTATCCATACAAAGGAAAGAATTTTGTTTGACAAGTGTAAAAATTCTGTGATTCTCCTCAGGCATGGTCGGAGCTCCACCTAGTGAACTTTTATGATCGTATATTAATGTGGCTGCTAGATGAATTATTGCGTCAGATACTGTGTTATCAAGAAGTCACGGTTTCAGTCCTTGGTAGGGATAGAATTGATTCGTAACAAACTTAAAATAATAGTAACGAACAGACTAACATAATCTCAAATTTCCATGAAAGCCAATGAAAATAACCGTAGGTACATCTTGAACTTAAACTTTCCAGAATTACATGTCTACCTCTTGAGAAAACTTATATCTTCATCACCTTCTTCATTTAATATACGAGCCTTGTCAAGCTTCAAAATTTTAGCATTTACAAGAGGTTTTATAACTACAATTAAGATGAACATTTTTGTAACCTGACGTTAATCAATACCTTTTCTAATATTTTTAAAAAAATGCTTTGTAGTTTTACGTGGGGAATGTGGGAAGCACGTACACTGGAGCAGAGATTCATATTCATCACTCTTACACCTTCTTACCCCTGTTTTAGTATTGTCTTTGTATTACGTACATATTCGTATTTTTACACTTACAGCTCCTAATTTGAAAATCTTGGATACATCATTGCGTTTGAAAAATGTTATTAATTAATATGTTTTAGAGTACAAAAATGTTCTCTTACATGGAAGTTTAATTTCAACAACACAAATCTTCATGACCTATCAATTTCGAAAATATTATTTGAGGAACATGGACAAAAATAATTGTATTCTAAATTGACATTGGAAGCGATATAAAAGTTTTGGAAATTTGGAACAATGTTTAATATAGAAGATATAAAAACTTGTTCATTCAACCATAAAGGACATTTAAATCAGTGGCGGCTCATCAGGTGAAGTTGGTGAAGTTCAGCTTCACTTATTATTTTGTTATCAATAACCTAAATAGGCATTAATAAGTATTCTTTGGACCAGAAAGTCAGTCAACATTATCTAAGATCAGTTAGTGGCATTGTCAGTATCCTGTCTAAGCCCAGAAATTCCAGAATTAATGTTAACGAACAAGATAGTAGGAATATGTTGATAGAACTTCACCTTTTATTTGTGTCATGGACCGCCACTGATTTAAACGTATTATTCATACAATTATATAGGAAATGCGTCTTCCTTTATGATTGAATGAACAATAAATTTCAAATATATCTTCAACAAATATAACTTCTCGGACGGTTGTTGAAGATATTTATTTATGCTACAAGATATACATTTATTTTTTTCAATTAACTTCTGAGCGTCATCGAGTAGGAGAAGAAAGAAAATGGTTTCATCACACTTTCAAGAAAATTTGCAATAGCAAAGATAAACAATGTATATCGAACTTACCTTGGCAAATGTGTATTTTCCCTTAACTTTGCAGCAAAGTTCCATTCGGGAAATGTAATACGTCCAACTTTTCAAAAAATAGTCAAGCTTTACTTGGATAAGTCATCTTACCAAATTTTCGTAATTAACGCCAGGCGCCGTTCCAGAAGAGAGACATTTAAAAAACACGACACACAAATTTAAACTAAGGTTGCTTGTTGTTTCTTCTTTCTTAGTGAGGGAACAGAATTGCGAAACACTTGACAACAATACCCCACACAAGAGGGAATACAAAACTGTTAACGAAATTCAAAACAATCTCTAATAATGATGCCTAGCGATCATATTACATCCACAAAGTGAAGTTTCTTCTCGCTCAGCGTTCCGACTACCAGCACAGTACGGGGGAGCCAATCATAAAGTTAAATGAATGATGTCAGTCTTACCAACCATCCAGTACTTGCAACTTCGGCACAAGGTTCCTCATCACTGAGCACCTAGAAAATTATAACTCGTAATTACAATCGTTTCTTCGAAACTAACTTACTAATATTAATGAATGTTTGAAGGCCCAATAAAAAAAATTCTGGACTGAAACCATAAAAATTCCTAGATTTATGGCAAGTCTTACATTTCTCTATCGCCCTTGATCTATCCTGCGAAGTTTACAAGAGCCGCTGGAAGTTTTTCTGTGTCACAGTGTCAACTAGTACCTGTACCGAATAGTATCTACATTGATGCATAGCATTTCATATTATTCAAGTAAATTTTAATCTTCAGGAATAGTAAAGGTCATTTTGGGCTAAGTCCGGTGAATATGCAGGGTGGATGAAGTAGTACATGTTGGTTGAGACTGGAGAGAGCGATGTGTCAAGTATTTGACTGCTATACGTTGAACTGTAAGAATTTATTGATAAGTCCACAGTCCATTTCAACATCATAGCATATGGCGTTTATGATATAGGAAGACAATCTTCGTGAATGACGTACATTTTCTGGTCTTATTCTCCTACCTGCTGGTCTAATGTTCTTGTAATCGTCTACATATGTTATACCATAATTATTGAAGCATAAGTGTGACTCAATAATTTGGGTTCGACACAAAGTCAATTTCACCAATGTTTGTTTTAGTATTTCAAAGGTTTCTGTAATATCTTTATTACATATAGCGAAAGCTGATGAACGTGATTTGTTCCTGAAGATCGTCTATTTTCAACCACGCCATTTGGTACACTAATTTAGGGACAGATGGGTATTTGAAATGTGACTACTCAGTGTTTACGAAATCAGTTGGAGTTGCACATCATTCTCAGTGTGAGAGACTGAACGGTTAAAAACGAGCAACTGACACTGAGGTATGCTGTAGTGACAGTGGTGTTGCTAATGGAAGGGAGAAGGGGGGGGGGGAGTTGCAGGGAATCGCCGTTCTAGTATACTCAAAGGTGTGACTATAGGCAACTTGGGGGATCCGAAGCTCCAAGAGTGAACATAGCAGCAGTATATCAACTGTTTACGCTTACAAGAGGCGGTTCAACGAAAATTTGTCACCAGTTGTTGAATTTGTCAATTTGTAATACCTTCTTCTAACTCTTTCCTTCAATCTTCCTCTTTCAACTCTTTAGAGAGTCTCTTCTTAAGATGTGATCAATCCAACTTTGTCCTTTTTCCTATAGTTCACATAAGGCTCGTCTTCTCTTCCCTAATCTTTCCTCATTGCTTACCCTCTTCGTCCAATTGATCTCCATTCTACTCTATAGCTATAAGCTGAAAATTTCTAGGATTTTTTCTTTTTCTCCTTATCGTCAACATCTCTGAATCATTCCAGATGAAGCTACACTTTTGCCCTCTTTCAGATGTGAAATCTCCCTTGCTATACTGATCCTGATCGCCCTCACTTTCTTGAATGTTGCTTTCCCAACAACGAAAGAGAAAAAAAGCAGATAACATTCGGGATTTTTTTTTTAAAAAATAGGCAATTTATTGCTGATAAATCTGTTCATAATATTCATTTCTTCCTTTTCCAACAACTTCTTTGGTGTGTGCAATTTCTTGCAAGATAATATTTAATAAGTTCGGGGATAATAAAAATATCTTGAGGAAATTAGACTCACAATGTAAAGTAATTGTTAATGCTTTGTCTTACAATGATTATTTGTCCTATCAACAATGTTTTTCACGACAGTTAAAGGCTGTTACTAAGAAACCTTCGGAACGTTTGGAACAGCGGTCCCGAACGGACGTTTTGAATTGTCAGTGAGAGATTTTTTGCCAGTCCTCTTGATGCCCTATCCCTCAGGACATCAGGAGAGACCATGGGTACACTCCACGACAATTCAAGGCGTTTTCCCAGTAGGTGCAGCCGGCTGCACTTAACAAGGTCGATGATATTACACTGGAGGTAATAGCGGGTTGGAATAAAACCTGCTAAAAGACATCTCCAAAAGGCGAGATTTCTTCTTCTAATGCAAAGCAGACCTTGGGCGGTAAGGCCTATTGTTTAACAGCATTTTATGGTCTCATTTCGTGCAAGATCAAGTATTGAATGAACCATAAGTGAAGGCATCTTTCTAGGCCCGGCAAAATCCCGTAAGATGCCTCTGAACTTCGTGATTTATAGTTTATTGAAATCTTTTTATAAATAATTAATGATTACTAATTTTTATTAAATTTTTGCTTTCATTCAACTTAACATCATCGAACATGTCACTAGTACTTCCAATTAACAACTAATTCCTTTAATCGGAACTAGTGTTCTGCCGAGAATGTCTTGAGGAGAGGCTTTATATCTCTACATCGCGCTCACTTTTTTACCTTTGCGTGGGATTTATCTTCCTTACTACTGTTAAGAAGCTGCATCCAGCTTCTTCTTCCTCTCTCCCCTTCCCCTTTAACTTCACATTTAATTTCATCCTTAATTATACCATCTTCACAGAACCAATGTCATAATCAGTTGCTCTTCTCTTTCTTATTGTCTCAGAAATTTCTCGTCTCTCTCCTTCTCTTTAGTACTTTTCTTTACGTATCTTCTCCGTCTACCTGATTCTTTCACTTTCCTCCATATTCACCTTTAAAAGACTTCACATTTTCTTTCTTCATGTTTCATACAGTCCATTTTTCGGCTCAGAACAGCTTCCACTCCAAGTCACCGAGCTCCCGAAGTACTAAATTGATTCTCTTGGTTTTAATTTTTTCCCAATCAGCACTGTTTCTTCTCCTTTCTGACCTTGATCACCTTAGTTTTTCTCACATCAACTTTAATTCTAAACTTTTCAGCAGCTCTTACTATCACTTTCGTCATCATCTGCAATTTTGACCCGTCTCAGCTACTATTGCCTGATAATCTAGGTACTTGATGGTCCTCATTCATTCCAAACACACTATCACTGTATTCCTTCCTAACAATTCTTTCTATAAACCTATGAACATACACATTAAAAATGCAGGGGATATAGAAGATCTTCGGGAAAGATTTTCTTCTACCTCGTTACGCTTTTCTGGACATCCTCCCACTACTTCTGTTTATCTTTCTCTTCCCCGTTCCAGTGCCCCATTCTCACTGTTGTTATTTAACCCTCATTTTTCTCCTTGTAAACTTGTTGAGTTACTTTATATATTATCTCCATCTTTATCTCGTCTCCTTCTGAGGTAGGCATGGATAATTAGGATATCCACTAAGTAACTCAATAACTTCATCTCCAGCACTCTTGCAGGTATTATTTTAACACTTTTTATCAACATCTTTTCCGTACTACAGTCCCTTACCTGCTTCCTTCTTCCTTTCTTTGTAAGCCATATTAAAATCTTCTGATTCCAACTCTCCTTCCCCTTCCCATCGCATTTCGACTAAAACTAACACATTAATGTTATATCTTATCATTCCTCTTTCTCATGACTTTGTTTATTATTTATTCTCACATTCCAAATTCCAAGTTTCGATTAGGCAGTGCTGGATATGGGAGCGGGGTGCAGGCGATCGTTACTTTCCCAATAAACTAAAAGGTGCGTCTAGAGCAGTGAGCAGGTGTTGAAGCGTCATGAATTGTTGAGTGTGCTGCAAAACTTCTAAGGGGCAGTTCTACACTCGACAGCTAAACTTTTAGTCAGCGCTACGTTGAGGCCAACTCTCATTTTGCGTACTCTCATTGGCCAAAATCAGACTTGGCCTCAACGTAGCGCTGACTAGAAGGTTAGCGGTCGAGTGTAGAACTGACCGTAAGACTGTGATTTTGCTGGATAAATTAATTCCAATAATTTCACTCGATATTTATTTTGTAAAAAGGAGCAAGGCAAGTTTAGCACGCCCAAGACTGAGTGACAACCGTAAATGTCAGGTCATATGATGGAGCTGAGTGAAATACGTTGAGAACCACTGCTCTAGAGGGAACGTGAGGTATTGTACGCTCCGAGAGTAAATATAGAGAAATGAACACACGTCACCCTTCCAAGAAGCGGCTTAATGTCAATTTGTCAGCACTTCTTTGAAAGCTTCCCTTCGTCAATTTAAAACGGAAACGTATGTTGGTGTTCCTACAACAGACTCATCGTAGTGCAGATCACACAACTTTCAGATCCAGATAAGATAATGTAGATCAATCACTCGAAGGGGTTTCTTAGAAGTATTTTTAACTTAAATTTTGAATAGAAAGTCTCAAACAGCACCAACACTCAATTCTAAACATGTGAACATTTAAAGTAATTACACTGTTTCATTTTACTATGGGTGCTAATTTTGGTAATCACTGAATCAGAATTAAATTTGTTTGATGTTAAATTGTTTCTAGATGATGGCAATTATGTTCCCGCTTTGAGATAATTTTAAGAAATAATCTTCAACTAGAAACGAATTAGCAACACTAGGATGGCAGATCACGAGCCTCAATGGCAGAGTGTAATCTATAAAGTCAATTTGCTGAATCCTGGATATTAAATATACACTCGAGAAAGCTCTATGTATGATACATTGTACGTTTCCTTATGCTTTAAATGCAGTTATATTTTGGAAACATTTAAAAATCTTCCCAATGTGAAGATTATTTCTACAGCAAAAAAATAATAATAATAATAATTAACACAGATAAACGTTCTTAGGATAATTTCCTCACTTCAGTGAACGTCAATGTTAGTTTTTGGTTACGCTTATCGGTACTCAAAAAATAAGTAATTTACAAAATAAAATACCGTAATAAATCACTGTCTCTATAAACAGTCAAATATTAAAAATTCATACTTGTTAACCTCAGCTAATTAATGTTCAACCTTCATTATAAAAATCTAAAAGTTGAAGTCAATTACGTAAAATCTTCTTAGTAATTTGTAAGGTCGTAAGTAAGTAATCTTGTCGGTAAAGCAACTTGTAGTAAAAACCCATACAAATTAATAATAACTTTTATTCTAATCTGTACAATTCAACATCCAAATCGAAATCCTGTTTTAAAGTATATTAAGTTGTTTGGCAACTTCTAAACAATCCTATTTAAAAAATTAATCAAAATAAATATTGGAAAATGTTCTAAACCAATTTATTTATAGAAGTTGGGAAATCCCTCAAAGCGTTCTTCACTTTCAGTTATTTTATTTGGTTCTTATTCTATTTTATCTTGTTGTTGTATTTATTTATTACTGATACAATAAAAATTTAAATTAATTTTATCGTTGCAATTTAACATCGAAAGCAATAAATTTAAATTAGTAAGTAAAATTTAGCCTAGCAAGTAGAACTCAAATTTTGTTGTACCATTAAGTTACCACCTTCCTGTTGGTGTAATAGGTCTTTCGAAACATAATTACGTGACAATATCACCTCAGTAATCTTGTGTAAGTGGCTATTTAAAGTTTTCTCTTTCTTTCTCTTTTCATTCCATAGCTTGTCCTCTAAGACGTTTATACAACTGATTCGTCAATTGCTGGAACCAAATGAATCAATTATCCTATCTCAGCAGATACAAAAATATCTTAATATTTCGTTTCGGATTGTGATCAAATCAGAAACATGGTTAAAACGCACAAATATGAAAAATCATAAAAGGCAAATATAAGATCAAATTCAATAGAGAAAATAGTACATTGTTAAAAATCATATTTACATGGCATTATGAACACACGAAGATAGCAGTATTGAATGTTTCTAGATATTTCGGAGCTCCTGTCTTCGTCTTCACTCACGAGCACAGGAAAAGTAACATTTCAGTACATAAGTGGAAAAACTTCTCCAAAATGGAGATCCATTACATTAAAAACTGACAAAGTACTTATGAATGTGATGAGGTTATTGTCTTCAATAATGCACTGAGTATTGGGTTACACAGAGTATGTGGTTGTCCAGAAAAGGTATGATACCATAATGATTCTTAAAGAGAATGAATCAACAAAATCTAGACTAATTTCTGAGTACACTTATAATGGGTATAAGATGAGATAATTATTGGATACATTAGATCGGAAATACATCAGGCTTCGCTTTGAATTAGAATAAGAACCAGAACTTAATGTTGAGCTTAGAAGTAACGATATACATATCACTAGGACAGTTATGACTAACGAGGGAATATTCCCAACTGATCAGTCGATATTAACATGAAATATTTTTTATTGTCTTTATTCGAACGTACATATACCTGAAATAACATTAAGAGATCCACGATCTGCCATATTTTTATGTAATAATTTTTTGAAATTGTGAAATTGGTCAAATTTGCAGAGTAAAAAGTCTTAGTACAGCCTTGTAGTTCACAAACCGTCAAGGAAATTAAGTATCGTAGTACACAAATGTGGATTGGTGGGATAGTGCTACAGTTTGGTATATATCATCAACGTGGACGCCATCTTGAAATCCGCCATATTGGATGGAGGTAATAAAAATTAAATGGCAAGTGGGTCGTGTGACATATCAAACAATACGAGAATGTTCCCACAAAGTCATTAGAGGTGTCAAATTTCACCTACCTTTTACGGTGTTGGAGATATGTTCACTGAAAATTTGCCCCTTGATATGTGAATGGACCCCGCAGTACAATTTTGTTTCTCACCAAATGACAATGAAATAAAGTATGGTAATACACAAATGCGCAATGGTGGAAAACGGCTACATAATTGTAATTATTGCGGTTGCAAAATTTGAAATTAGAAATAGTAAAAATTCCAGAATTTGCAAACGTTGGTTAAATTCTTTAATATTACAGGACAGCGGAAAATATTCAGTAAAAATAACTCGAATACCGTAAGAGTTAGGTGAAATCTGACACCTCTAATGACTTTCTGGTAACATTCTCGTATTGTTTGATATGTTACACGACCCACTTGCCATTTATTTTTTTTACCTCCATCCAATATGGCGGATTTCAAGATGGCGTCCACCAAAATGTAGCACTATACCACCAATCCACATTTGTGTACTACGATATTTAATTTCTTTGACGATTTGTGAACTACAAGGCTGTACTAAGACGTTTTACTCACTGCAAATTTGACCAATTTCACAATTTCAAAAAATTATTACATAAAAATATGGCAGATCGTGGGTATTTTAATGTTATTTCAGATATATGTACGTTCGAATAAAGACAATAAAAATATTCTATCTTAATATTGACTGATCAGTTGGGAATGTTCCCTCGTAAGAGGAAGGACTTTCCAAAACAAATGAGAAAGCACTCCGCCACAAAATTTGTCCTTACATACCAAATAAAACTAAACAAAAAACGAACTATTGACCTTGACTATAGCTATCTGCTATAGAGTGATAAAACTCGGCAGTAATTCCGCTCATAAAGTCAAGTTTGTTAGTAAACAATGATTTCTACTAACGGAAGCCTCCTTTTTCATTCATTCACACGACCAAGTCATTTTTTTCTGCTGTCTGGCAACTCGTTACTTCGTTACCAGCATTTATTCTATAGCTGCCTCTCACTCTCTGCTTTTGTTGTCGACTTTCACCACCATTACAAATGAAAATGGAGAAATCTTTGCTCAACCCTTCTCTCCCCACAGATCACACTGGATCTAGAATTCCCAGTAATTTGGGTGACAACATTTTCTGTGACACCTTCAAGGAAATACAACGCTAAATTGGTTTCACTGAAAAATACTAGATCCTTTTTCAATATCCGAAACGAATATTCCGTTCCTCTATATCAGGCGTGGACCACTTCTTTATATAGGAGGGTCAAACTATGATGAGTGGTAGTGTCAAGGTCCGCACCCTTTTTTGACATAACTTAAATATAAAATATACTCAAAATTTTTCAAGGCAATAATTATATTTATTGGACACGTGAAAATGTTCTACACGTTTTTAGTCTGCATCGAATTGAGAACACTACAAAATGGAATTCATCTAGGATTGTGCATAATCGCATCGGAATCGATGACCTTTTGCCATCTTTCTGGTAGAAAATGAATCCCACACCGGTAAAAGTCCTGAGGTTTTGAGTGGAAGAACCGTTGCACGGCAGTTTTAACATCCTTCATATCATTAAAGATTTTCGGAGGGAAGGAGTTCTACAAAACACAAAGCGAGTGGTACTCTGTAGGGCCCAGGTCAGGGGAACAGAGCGGGTAACGTAAAACCTACCAACCAAAGTCTATAATTTTTTTATGGGTCATGATGTTACCATGCTGGATGATGACTCCTTGGCAATTGATAATCCTGTCCGCTTCGATGTCAAAGCTGCTTGCAGTCTGTCCAACAGTTGACGGTAGAAGGTGGCATTAATAGTTTGGTTAAGTTCCAGAACCCCTCAGTGACTTATGCTCTTAACATCCCACTACACACTTAACCGGAGTCTCCGTGGCTCGAACGGTGGTGGGTCTAAGAATCGGGTGGTCCAAGTTCAAATTCTGATTAGGACGCTAAAGACATTTCTTCAGTGCTCCCAGCCTGACGCTCTGAGGTACACTCAGCCTCCTTACAAATTAAGTACCAGAGTGTCCTTGGTATTCTTGGAATCCTTGGGAGGTAAAGACGATCGAGGGTGGGACCTCACTTCGTTGAGAGAGGAGAATATGTGGAGAGCTACTTCCATGTCCCCATGCGCCGTTCACGACTTATGCTCATTGCTCATGTAATACCTTAACCACACACTTAACATCATCTTGATCGGATGAAGTTTTGGCTTGGGTGTAGATGGAGGTGGTTCAAAAGACATATAGTATTTCGACGCTTTACGTTCCGATCCAGAACCCAGTTCTCACCACCCGTGGCAATACTTGTCAAAAAACAATCATTTTGTGTCGCGAAAGCAAGGACACAGGTCACGAAACTTTCCTTCCGTTGAGTAGAACTCAGCTGATGTAGAATTCAACGATCGAACTTTGTAGTGAAACCCAGAGATTCGAGCTCTCTTTCAACTGCTGTCTTGTGTACCTGAAAGGCTTCCGCTAAATTCTCTACTGTTGGATTCTGGTTGTTTCATATGGCTTGATCGAGATACTCTTCGGGAAACATTTATGGATGTCCAGACCGTGGTTGATCTTTCCAGCTTTTGTCTCCGCCCTGAATATTCGAAACCACCGACATCATGTGCTATCGTCAACTTAATTTTCACCACCCACTTTCAGAATGTTGCGGCAGATTGTGGCCCAAAAAGTCGTCTAATGTGTTCCTTATCTGTCTCTATTTCATCGACTAGATATGTTGTCCCCCCGTCTGCTTGTTCACAATCAGAACCTGTGCCTACTCTAATGTTCCCCAGATTACATGGCAACCGATTCATGCATTGGCAGCGCCGTCTGTGAGGTCAGAACTCTGCTAACTTGTTGCATAAGACGTAGAGTTTGAACTTTTATTTAAAACCTTTTGGCAATTTTTTTTTGGCTCAGACCAAAACGGGTAGAAGTTTTGCACTTATCCAATACGTAATTACTATCTTTGTTAAGTTAAATTTGTTTACATATTACAATATATTTTTATATCGCCGCGGGCCACACAAAATTGCATTACGGGCCGCATGCGGCTTGCGAGCCTGCAATTGGTCATGCCCGTTCTATATGAACTAGAAATTCTTACTTATAGAATCAATTTTCGTATCTGAGTTATAGAATAGAAAAAAAGCACTAACTTGAAGAAAGTTGACTATTTGTGGATTTTCTCTTTGATCTCCGAGCAAAATACATTATAATATTGATTTAATTTCTTTATTAATATATAGGGTAAATGAATTACAGAAATTTGCGGGCACTTATTTCATTTCCTGGTGTTTTAACTAATTGTCGAAAATAATTTATACACATGTTGTGTGTTAGTCCAGCTGTAATTACAAACAGCACACAAAAGCAAAGAGAGCATTAAAGGATGTCTCCCTATTATGAACCTCTTGCTTGACAGATATTCTTTACGTTATGTGTTGTGCACTCCATCACCTAGTTTCACAAATATATAAAAAAAAAATTATCGGTAATACCATGTGTGAAATTGAAAAGAAAAAAGAGCTGTTCTTTCATTCATCATGTTAAAAATTTTACTGTATATGGGAAGGGGGACGATCCCTACCGCGTATCACATTAGGAGACATGTGGCCCCGTCCACCAACTTAAAATGTCATTGTAGGCCACATTTTAAAATGTATGATTTAAAGAAACGTTTGAATACATACCTGGTAGTGAATATACAAATTTCTTAGTAGGTAGGAACTAAATTTGTTTCTTGTAATTTACAATATATTTCTACGTAAAAGTGAGTATTAACTTTATACGTATTTCAACTTAATATAAAAATGAAGCAATAGTTTGAAAGAGGGATAATCATAGTGTATAACAATATAGTTCTTGCGTCAACTTCCAATGTATTTAAGAAAGGCATGAAAGACAAGAAAGTAGATTCTCTTTGTGCTGAACGTTCGTGACGTCATCTGTCTGTCTTTATGAAAACTTGCTTCAGTTGTTCTGCACTAATTACGGCTGCAGAATGTTTGCACAACTTCATTTTAATCACTTTCACTAGATAGATGGTTAATGTTTGTGTCACAAGAATCTAATATTGTTTATAGTAGATCTGGCACGATAATATAAATACAAATTTGTGCAAAATAATAATAACAATAATAATCCGTAAATAATTTACAGACTGCTTTCACTAGAATTAGATAAAATGGCCGCCTGTTTGTGTGGATTCTAAAGTATTATTTTTAACATGAAATATAATCATTAGTCTTACATGTTGGGACTCCCACTGCATCTACTTCACGTTGCTCCGTCGTTTCTGCCGCCCTTGATACACTGGCTCATTCTCTAGTCACTTGAAGCCGTCTTACATGTTGATCAGTTTGCAGACTGAATCAAAACAGACCACAGCAGTATCCACCAGAGGTTCAGATCACACCGGACAGTTCTTCATTGAGAGATGATAAATTCTCTGTTGGCACATACTAGAATGCTATCAAAACTTCACAATGTTTTGTAGTTCTGGTTGTAGAAACTTCCGGAATATTCAGTAACTTTTGCACCATTGCCAAGGAAGCATGTTTCTTCAATCAATCTATCTCGAGAAATGAATTCTTTAGATTGGAAAATGTCAACAAATGGATTTAGAAAATTTCGGTTTCCGGAATAGAAAAAAAATCCCGGGACGGTATTGTATAATTTAAAGAGATGCTTGAATCGAAATCTGCCGAGCTGTTGTACAATAAAATGTAATCGGACTGTAGAAGAAGGTTTATCACTGACTGGGGTAAGTAGGGACCACAAGAGAATTTTTGTTTTTGGTAGGGTTTGGAGTGATATTTATGTCAAATTTGTCTCGTCATACGTTGAACAGTATAGAGACTTTCGTCTAACAAGCATACAAATATACTTTGATATTTATACATTAAGAAACCATTTATTGTAATTTCTCTAAAACTTTTGTACCTTACAGAGTTATGATTTGAAATTTTGTGATATTTGCAATATGTCCTTTCCAGATATAGCGCTATAAAAATTTATCCCCCTTATCAACAAATAAGAGAGCAAACAAACCCTACCCATTAATTCCTTAGTATAAATTCCTTAGCGTGAAGATTTGTTATTGTTTTTTTATTCTGGTTTCCACTAGATGGCAGACAAACTATTTTTGGTAATTTCTACTGAATAGCAACGTATAAAATTTGTCAAGTTGGTAACTTATCTTAGAAAATTACTCAATGAAATTGGACCCAACAACCCACATAGCAAAATGACGTCCCAGGGATATCTGACGGATCTCCTGACAGGATATCGGGACGTCCGTAGGACGTCCTGTTTAAGTCCCGTTTACATCCATGGGACGAATAGTAATAATTAATCCTTCTTATAACTATACGAAGGCATATCCTTCGTATAGTTATAATTAATTTAATAATAATAATAATAGTAAGGTCCATTTAATTTATAGAAATTCCAGGTAGGTAATCCCGCACGGTTTTCCGTAGGACATCCATACGGGATGAACTGCTTGTATTACCCACAGAGTTATCCCATGGACGTTCTTAGGACATCGCTATGGGAGCAGGACCATTCTGACGGTAATGGGATCTAAATGGAACGTCCCAGGGACGTACTCTGCTATGTGGGAAAATACTTGTTAATTTGCTTTTCTATTTGCGCTGATTTTTATGTAATAAGTACATCTGCTCAAGACTCACAGCGAAAGAAGATATTATTATCTTCCATGTGTTGTTCCTTAGAAAATATTCCATGTGTTGTTTGTAACTTGTTGCTTCATTAAACGAACATATTGAATGTAATCAATCAATTGTAAATAAGAACTCATTTAGTGTATTTACTGAGACACACTGCAGCATCAATTGTAGATTGATTTATTGCAAATTTGGAATTCCGGAGTGGAATTTAGCCTTCCAGAATGTCGGAACTTCGAAACGCCGTAATTCGGGAATGTGAGGAAGTCGCAATTCTGGAAAGTTGAGAATTCTGGAGTGAGTTCCTCAGATATCAGCTGCAAATGATGGAAACCAACGGGTCACGTCGATAAGGGGCCATCTATTTATAAATTTACCGCCACTCAGATCAACAAGATATACTTTCAGAATAAATTGAGAAAACACTTGCTGGAACAGTTATAAAGATGTTCACAATTCCGAAACTGCAGTGACAATTTTTGAGACTCCGTAATGTAGGAATTTCCACAAGGTGAATTTCGGAGCTCCCGATATTTCAAAAGTAATGATTCATGAGCGTTGACTTTCCGGAGTATCATAATTCCGGAATCCGAGGAATTCTGAATTCTGAAATTGACTTGAAACTTCCTAAAGTACAGTAAGGTGTCTTCCAATGTAAATCTATGTTCATTTAAATATATGATATAAAATATTTAGTTTTTGTAGTATTATTTTTAAACATTCAATATTATAGAAAAGTCGGACCAATACCCGGTAAAAGAACGGTATTATGGACCTCATAGTACATCTTTCTTTAACTATACCCTTCTAAGGGAACGAAATCCACATATTTTGTCAGATTTTTTAATTTTGAGGCTAATAACAATAATCACATTTTTAGGGGTCCACATTGGACCTTAGATACATTTTTGAAATAATGAAAAAATAGAGCATATTTCTTCGAGTGGGCGTTGCCCGCGAACCCTCTCTGGAGCAGCCACTGAAAGAGAACTTTAAATACACATTTGGATGCTATGCCCTTCTAAGATATTTAGTTACACATATCCCGTCAGTTTTCTACTTGTAAGGCTAATTACGATAATCACAGACGTAAAGTTGTTGTGGATTCCCTCCTTCCCTTTGATGTTTATTGGTGCAAATTTAGCATTGGTATGCGAATGTTAATACTATTAAAATTAAGTGGTAGCATAGAAAACGTTCTTCATAAAACAAAATGGCGTTTACAATAAAGTTTTGATCATGAATCAGAAAAGTGTTAAACTGTTCACAACGTTTCGTAAGAGACGATTCTCATCTTCAAATAAATTTTGTTTTTGCTTTCTTCTTTGGTTCATTGGGTTTTCTAACCTATTTTGCATCATCTTGTCAGACAGACGTAATTTATTTCAGACAGACAACTTACTGCTTACCACAGTTATTTTACATATAAATTCATTTTAGAATATTGTCACATTTTCTCTGTCCTATCCAGATAGATAGAATTTTCAATGACAGAATTTCATGTAATGTACATAAGATAAGGATGATGACGACATCAGTATTTCTTTCGGAGAACCTGTCCAATGGGGCAGGTATGAAGAGATGTGTGTTATTACGAGTTCTTGAGTACGTTTTGGGGAAGTTCTTTTTTTCCTTCTCTTTGGGAGCAGGTGATTTCCCTGAAAGAAACACTGTAGAATAGTAATCTAAAGTGCAACAATGTCTTCGCAGGGAAGGGTCAGAATGTTTTAATTGCTAATGTATAAGTGTTGTCAAGCAACTAAAGGTACAAAAGTTAAAGAACGGGAAAATCTGTGGCCCATAAAGTAGTGAAAAAGAACCAAATTGAAGAAAAAGAGGAAACAGATTTGACAATGCATACTAGCTAACATTTTTCATTATTCAGTGGAAACAAATACGCGGGAATACATACAGTTCTCTGCGTCCTTCAAGATACATGCTACCCTCAACAAGTACATCTGCGCCTCTTTCTCTGTCTTTGAACGATGTTGGACCTACTATAACGTGTCCCTGCTTCTCGCTTGACCTAACCGTCAAGAATCATTGTCTATAGAAAATCGGAACTAGTCAGTGAAGAGTACTGACTAGCACTGCAGGGCGGTCATTAAGCCATCCAATCATGTCGACCTGTCTTTGTTCTCATTTATGGCACACTACCACAACCCTCAGGTCGCATGTTGTGCTGTTGCTATATTCGACCATGTTGCTATAATACACATTCTGCCTCCTACGACCAATACTTCAACACGTCTCCTGTTGGAAGGAGTATTCATTCGCGGTTTAAGTGCCTTCAACGATGATCTTGAGTCTCATTTAATTTTCTCCATTGTTTTGTCTTCTCTTCTTGTGAGTAGGTTTCTAGTGTCCCTACTAGCATTTTTTGTTGGGCCAATGGTAGGTTAAGTGTATGATTTGACACACCTGCCGAACGACTTGTCAACTAAAATAGTCCTCCCTACAAACGGTTTTCTATTTTGGCCCAACGTTGGGTTACTGCTGGATAAAATGAAAAGCCAGTCCCAACGTTTTGCCAACAAAAGTGACTGTTGTTATTTTATGTAACAGTAACCAAACGTTGGGCCAAAATAGAAAACCGTTGGGGTAGGGGGGAACTATTTTAGTTGACAAGTCGTTAAGCAGGTGTGCCATATCATACAATCCCTCAACTGTTGGCCCAACAAAAAATGCTACTAGGGGCTACTCCACAGCTCAATCAAAGTTTTAGTTCTTCATCAAAAAAGATTATTTTATGTAGAGATCCTTTTTCAGTATGTGAAGTTTTTATCTTTGGTGTAACTTCGTTTTAGAGATGTTCTTCCTGGCCAGAACACTGGAGACTTTTCTCACAGTGTTCCCTTGCTTGGCGCTCTGAGGTCCACTCAGCCTCCTATCAAATTGAGTACCAGAGTGTCCTTGGTACTCCTGGGCACCTTGGGAAGTTAAAGGCGGTCGAGCGTGGGACAGACTACCTCAGCTCACTTCGTACCGTAAGTCAAGAAAATGTGGAGCGCTACCTCCACATCCCTCATGCACCGTTCACGGCGCGTGCGTATCGCACAGGGGATAACTTTACCTTACCTTTTACCTTCCTCTGTTTACATTTTGCTTTTGTGTGTTTTATTTTGAATAAACAGATAGGTTAACGAGCTCTGAAACAGACTTTTCATGATCCTCTCTAACCACAATAAATTCTCTAAATTTCTGCACCTTATCCTACGGGGCTACATTTCAGAATTATTTTCCTTGAAGACTCCTGAAAAGAATCGTAAATAAGGCCCCGTAGTTACACGAGCTTCAATCTTACCAATATAAGAAATTATCATGTATCGCCAAATTTCTTAAATTAATAACTAATTAATAATTAATTTGACTTTCTTTAACTAATTAATTAATCTAGTGTTGCATTCAAGAATATAAGCTTTTATTTCACCTGATCAATAACAAAAAAGCAACGAAAAAAAGAAGGGATAAATAGAATTAGGATGTTATTGACTATTATCAATATGCAATCCTAACAGTGTTGTCAGGTGCCAGTCGCAGTATTCCCCACTAAAAGTACTGAATAATTACCAGATTTTTGTAAATATTACCCGCCTGCTAAGTTTACTTTTAAAATGCCTGCAAATTAAAACATAAAGTGACAAAAAGATTCAACAAAATTTCCCAATTTTTGTCTTTTTTTTTTTCGCTATTACCCTTCGTGTGACCCAAATTTTCCCGTTTTCCGGGAAATTTCCCTCCACCTGGCAATGCTGATTCCTAAATTTAGAACTACACTGAAAAATGTTATTACCATTGGTAAAAGTAACTTTCAATTCCATGTATACTCAAATTAACAGGAAATGAAAAACGGAGTTCAAAATTTGCATAATCTGAGAATATCAAAAGAATATACGTAATTTATTAACTTACTAAATCGTACATTTTAAATTTATATTGAATATTGTTTCAATATTGCAATATTTTGCAACTTGTTGGAGCAGGACTCAATATATATGATTTTAAAATAAGCTTTTAATAGGTGGTGCCTGTCATATATATTTTTCTTTTCATGTTACCCGATTGGCGAATGTCTATTTTACTGACCAAGACATGTTTGTGTCATCACCGAAACTATTGTAACCAACAGCACCAAAATTTGTCAATAGGTGCTACCCAAAAGTACCATATTTACCAAGTACCGACTCGATATCTCAATATTTTAACCAAAAATGTCGAAATCTTTTTTATAACCATGATTTTGCTGACCAGGTTTCAAAGCTTAGCGCCGCCGCGGTAAATATTCTAATTGTAACAAAAGTTTGCAAATTAGTGTTACCCAAACGAACTGCAAATTGAATGAACGTCAAGTCGATATTTGAATTTTAAATATAATTTTGGATATCCAATGCATGTGTAAAATAGAATAAGTTTTTCGAAGTATTTGATATAAGAGCCACTCGGGGGAACAAAATGGTAAGCGCAAAAAGAAAATTTTCGCAGTATATTGAAAATGAAATACACTGGTGTCTAAATCTTGAAACTTGGAGCGAAAAGTTTTTGTTTTTCGAGTATACAGAAAGTTGTTGTATACAAAAAACAAAAAAAGTTTGGGCTCGAAGGTTCAAGATTTAGACACCATTGTATTTTATTGTCAATTACTATTTTGTTCTCCCGAGCGGCTCATATGTACTTAAAATTAAAATATGGACTTTCTACTTGAGAAACACGTAATACTTTTGAGGACCACTGGTTCAGATATTTCGGTGTTTGTAGCTGAAATAGTTTCCACGTTGGTACAAAACTTTGAAACTTGGTCAGCTAAATCATGGATCTTTAAACGAAAATTTTCGACGTTTTTGGTTAAAATATGTAGTAAAAATTGAGATGTCAAGTTAATACTTGGTAAACATCAGTACTTGTAGGTAGCACTTGTTGACAAATTTTGATGCTGGTGGCTCCAACAGCTTTGGCAGTGGAAAAAAAAATGTTTTGATCAGTAAATTAGACATTCCACTGGATTGTGCAATTTTTGTCCGTACAGTTAGTGTTTTAATTACCGTATCCAAAATTTTCTGGTCTAAACTGAATTGTTTAATTCTCTTAAAATCTAAAGTAAAAATTCCTTTGGAGGACAAAATTTGAAGAGAAAAGAAAGTATAAAGCGAATACTCTTTCAAGCTATAATTCTTCTATTTCTATCCTTCGTAATCTTCAAATATCTCCAAAATATTTATGACAATTATAATTGTTGCCACCCATTTATCCTTCTTAGGCTGCAACCTTCAAAACACTACTATAAAAGTATTGTATACATTTTCGTCATGGTTGTATACATTTTCGTCAAAAGTAATTCAGAATCTTAATGATCGTAAAAATCTTAGTTCTGTAAATACAAGAAATGTTCAAAAATATCAAATAATGTTATTACAGAATTCAATAAATAATGTAGCAAGCTTTTAATTGTATATTGTGGTTTGGAAATTATGCATTACAATATCTTTCAATTCAACGCTAATGAAGTTGAAATACCGAAATGTGTCGGGATTATAATTCTCTTTCAAGCAAATTAACTAATTAAGACATTATTAATTAACTGGTAGACATTATTAAGAACCAAATAAATTCACATTTGTTCGAGTAGACACTCTCACTTTATCCAGACTTGTGACTGGCTGTATTGAAAAGATTTTCTTTACAATGACAGGTGGGGTTACCACTCACACACTTATGCAACTTACCCACCATTTATGCAACTTTATGTTATATTTGATACGCTTGTACAAAAATCTTATGTTATTTGTAAAAGATGATTGTACAAATATAATACATAGGCCACATTAACTCGCACGATCATACATACACACATACAATACAAACTATTTTAAGTAGTGATGAACATTTTCCGTAGTGACAATGGATCCGCCGTGCATCCTCACACACTCAACGCACTCAAAAATCCAACCCACCGGCTCTAATCACCCAGATCGATCCTAAACTAACCAAGGTCAAACAAATCCTACACTCTAATTTCCACATTCTCCAATCTGACCCAGACACAAGATCAATATTCCCCACCAAGTCTAGATTACTTTTTCAACATCCACCAATCTTAGAAACATCTTGGTCCGTACGAATCCCTCCTTGCCATAACCCCAAACCAGCGCCCAGACAAGCCAGAGACCTAAAGGTAAGGTCTGCTCCATTTTCATCACTTCTCCCAAAATCACTATCAATACTGCTAATGGTCGGTACACCCTCAATCCCAAGGGAACATGCCACACCCCTGTTATATACACCCTTACCTGTAAGTTCTGTGATGCCTTTTATGTGGGGGAAACTACTTGTGCTCTTAACATTCGAATTAATAACCATCGTCACTTCTGTACTATTAACAAACCGGATGCCCCAGTTTCCTTGCACACCGAGTCCCACAATACCAATTTTAATCTATCTTTCCTGGTTGCCATAATCCACATATTACCCCCTACGACCAGCACCTCAACACGCCGTCTGTGAGAGAATGCCTTTATTTATGGTTTGAGCGCGAAAATAAAACCTGACCTTAAGCGTCAATAGCTGTAAGCTTCCCTTTTCCTCTACATTTCCATCCACGATCCCACCTTCTACTTACAAGGCTATACAGTTATTATTTCAAGTTCCAAAAATCGACGCGCTACGGCAGTCAGTTGTTCTCCAGTTTTGATGCTTTGTCCGCTACGTGTCGCCACTGTCTCTTCAAACGTGTACTTTGTGAACACGTGAACTTCGCTCTCTTCCTCTATACTTGAAAACGTGTAATAGAAATATAGTGACTTTTTATATGTGAATATGTGTGATCTAATACGAAACTATAAGCTATAAGCATTATCCTTTTTTTTCCTTCATTTTTTCCCCTTCATTTGTCTTAAATTTGCCTTAAATTGCCCTCTCGGCTTTCCTTTGTACTAGTTATATATATATATATATATATATATATATATATAAGATGGCAAACAAGGTAGATAAAAGGAATACTTACTTAGTGAAATCTTCAGATAGGAGCACACGAAGTTCACAAACACTATAGAAAGTTAGTACGTTTCGCAATAGCATTTTCAGCTGGTAGGAGAGAAAATGGACAGAGCGGACAAATGCGGGAGTGGTGCTAAGGAAACGCTATATTGTCAGCAGAATGCAGGGTGACAGTGTGGTCAGGTTATGGAGGCAGAAAAATGACTAGATGGGACGGAGAAAACATCAAATGGAGAAGAAAGTACGAAGGTTACTAGGAGCAGGTAAGGGCTTCCTGAAGGAATAAGAGGGCGCAGAATCAGAAGGGATGGGGAAATAATAATAATGAAGAAGGAGAAGGGGATAACAAAGATACAATGTAGAAAAATAGAGTAAAATTGCAACAGGGACGGAACAAAGAAGAGAAAGGAAGGAGGAGAAGACACTGCGCTGCAGGCTGTTACAGGCAGTTGAGGTCGGGTTCATGGTTGGCGGAAAGGATAGAGATGTACGTCTGCCCCCATCTTTTTCTAACTGTGGCAGGTGAGTCAGGGTTCTGGACTTTCAGGAATCTGACTCGAAGGGATTCGTGGGTGATTCAGGACCTTGGGTACAAACTTCGGGAGGTGAATCCTCATAGCAAAACAAGAAAAAGGTTCATATCAACACGCTCCCTATCATGCGTAGTTTCGGCGCTAGAGGGCCCTAAAAACGTCCAAAACTGTATTTCAAGGCGATTTATTTCGAATACTAAGAGCTGTAGAGCTGGCGGCCCATCGTTTCGTCAAAGAAATCAAACTTGCTCGTTCAGAAAATGCAAATGTCCAACGTGATGGAAAATTCGCGATGGATTCCCGAGTGAAATGAGGAATTCCCCAAGATTCCCTGAGGTATCAACCTTGAAATCAACGTGGTGTTGTTCTCTGATAGGAAGTCATCCTCTACTTGCTCTATTCGACCCACATTTGCTGTGCAATTCTTGGGAATCCCCCACTTCAATCGGGTAATCCCTCGCGCACTTTTTTCTCACCTCTGACATGCGCATTTTCTGAACGAGCAAGTCTGATTTCTTTGACGAAACGGCGAGCAGCCAGCTCTGCAGATATTAGTATTTGAAATAAATTGCCATGAAATACAGCTTTAGACGCCTTTGGGACCCTCTAGTGTCGAAACTACGCATGATAGGGCTCGTGTTCATATGAACTTTTTTTCTTGTTTTGATATTGGGATTCACCTACCGAAGTTTGTACCAGAGGTCCTGAATCACCCTGTATATATTACTAACACAAAGGAAAGCCGGAAAGACAATTTAAGTTAAATTTATGATAAGAAGAAAGGGATATACTTACAGTTCTTGTTCCATAGGCGAACATACACACAAACACTAATATGTAGAGTACTTGTGATATTTCGGTATTAATACCGTAGACTTGCTGGAGAGGAGGAGAGACGCAGTGTGTATGTTAGCATATGGAACATAAGCTGTAAGTATATCCTTTTCATCTTATCATAAATTTACCTTATATATCTATATAATAAATCACAGCCATATTCGATCCACTACTGGATGAGGTCTCTTCCCGGAGGGAGGAGATTGGTCTACTGCTTCCACGCTGACCAGATGGGTTGGGAGACGAGATCCGAAACTCTTACTATGATCGCCACTATATTTTATTCATAGCAACTCCCCAATTGCATCATGATGCTGGGTGGGCACCGTTACAGACCCACACGATTGGAAAACTCCTTGGCAGCGTCGGGAATCGAACCCGGGACCCCTCAATCCATAGTCTGCAACGCTAGCCACTAGACCAGCATATATATAGGGACTTCAGGTTTTATGGAACAGTCGGGTAATATGGAACACTCGTGTTTCTTGCTTGTGATGTGCTGTTTCCTACTCGTAAGCAGTAGAGTTATTTGTACAAGCGCCCATAATACCCTATATTCAGTTGGAATTGGATAGATACATGTGAAGGGTTACTGGTAGACGTAAGAACGTAATTTGCTGTCGTCTGACATTTTGAAGGTACGTTTTGCAGTGTCTGTATGTCTTCAACAAAACATTGCAATACATTGTATGGTTGTGGAATTGTAAGTGTACATGCTATTGCTGGAATTGTGAAAGCCGCTTTGATTCCATATACCGCAAAGTACGGTTAACAGCAACATCACTTTTAAGATCGCGTGTCGGGTAATATGGAATACTTGTAGTCGGTGCATTTCTACCTGAGACGATTCCAAGTGACAATGACGCTGAGTGTTTGTTGTGTCAGGTCAAATTTTCTGATGATTCCAGAAGAGAACTCTGGAGACAGTGCTTATCTTATTGATTGTGGTCAGAAACCGATTGTCCAAGAGCAGAAAAAATAGAGTACGTTTGTGACTTTTGCAAATATGTTTCGACAGTTCTGCAATGATAACAGCTTTTGCCCTCGTATTCTTATGCCATTAAATTTCTACTTTATCGCACAAAAGTTAAGTATCTCATAAAACCCGACATAATATATGTTAGAGCTTGAGAAATATGTATGTTGACATGACAAAATACGAGGAAAGTCATTACGTAACAGGAATTCTAATATAAACTAGATGGAAAAATATGCAAAATAGAAAATCGTACTACGGGACACAAATGGCTCCTTCGCAGTACACCATATAGGGATCATGATAATCAGAAATGTGCGCCGGCGGAATTTCTCCTACCTCATAGCTACTCTACTAGGAATCGCAATGGCTCAGGCAGTAGCGCGTCTGATTACGAATCTTACGGCCCAGGTTCAAATCCCGGCTAGGACACTGGAGACTTTTCTCGCAGTGTTCCCAAACCTGGCGCTCTGAGGTGCACTCAACCTCCTATCAAACTGAGTACCAGAGTGTTCTTGGTAATCCTGGGCACCTTGGGAAGGTAAAGGCGGTCGAGCGTGGGATTGACCACCCCACCTCACTTCGTACCGCAGGTCAAGAAAATGTGAAGCGCTACCTCCACATCCCCCAGGCGCGTGCATATCGCACAGGGGATAGCTTTACCCTTTTTTTTAACCTTTACTATCTCTTTCAACGTGTAAGAGAAAGGCCAGGAGGTGTGAAAGCTTTTGAAATCTACAGAATAATGAATATTCAGTTTGGAAAAGTTGCTTTAGGTAAGGAATAGTATATGAATAGCTGGCAATACTTAGAAAAAAACGAAATGTTAGTGAACAACTCCGAAGTGTGAGACAAGATTGTGTAGCAAATGGGACAGTCAAACAGCAAATAGAGCAGTGATTCTGTGACTACAGACTAGCAACTATTAATGAAATTTACGTTATTACATCTGTCACAGCTCTACGTACAATATTATTTATGATAACCACATGTTTAGGAAAGTATGTTATAAAAGCTCCCGAAGCAGCAGACCAATGATTAAAGCCTGTACAAGAGCGGCTTTGCAAGAAGCACTCGGACCATTATTCTATTGAAGGAGATACGCATGTCAAAATTTGTTGAGCTAAAAGGAGATGCCTAGCAGCCTAGAGCCTAGAAATAAATAGGTAACATATTATACTACTTAAAGGAGAAACAACACTGCTAATAAATCAACGGTTGAGAAAAATAATGGATGCAATGTAGCATTCTTCTTCAGAGATGGCGCTGTAATTTATGTATATGTTTTATATCCATGAAACTCCTTCTTAAGAGTTTATTGCAATTTGTCTACAACGATTATTCTCCCAGTAAAAGTTTTGTACAGAATTATGTAAGCATGTTTCAAATGATTTGAAAATAATTCTGTTCATGGGATATGCATTAGATACTCTGCAAAGGAAATTATAGCATACATTTTTAAATAATACGCTTGTCCTTTCCTCATGTGCATTGTCATTAATCTTTTGTAAGCAGCACTGAGCAAATTATGCCCTTGCCGATAAGGAAATAAAAATTAATAATCCGCCAACGAGTTGCCATTCAAACTTACCAGACTAAAATAACCATATTTTCTTACAATATAGGAATTAATACATTGATTATTTTCAATGTCAATAATATTACCATATGTTTGTACGTGAATCTGCTACACTCTCATAATACAAAGAGAAGCAATGAATATTGAATTTTGTTGCGTGCCCAATTTGTACTTACATTCAACGGAAGGACTCTGAGCTAAGGATGTAATAAATAATTGCAAATAAATAAATAAAAAAAATCGAAGGTCATTTATAAAGGATTGAATAACTGCAAACGTCATACATTGAGGATGACGATTCCTGCTGGAATTTCCTTTATCACCGTCGGACTGCAATTCACTGACATCATCTGTATGGAAGGACTGGCATCAGGGGCGTCACTACAATATCACGAGAGCCCACGTTTCGGGGAGCAGATGTCCAGGGGTCCCACGTAAATAGATGGAGAATGAGTTAATGGCAAACCTGGCAAACATAACCATAGATATCGCCTCTAAGTTTGATTTTCAAACTTTCTCATAGTTGGTACAAGGGAGGGAATTTTTTACGCCTGGACGGCACTTTTTACTCAATCTGAAGATAATCTCTATTTGAAAGTACGGCAACACTGTTCTATACAATTATAGTGTGGTTTTTACATGTGGGAAGAATTTGCTCAAATTGCATGTGGAAGATACTGCTAGAAGGACCCTAGGACAAGAACCCTAGTAGGTTCCTTGTAGGTGGTCCGAAACGTATAGTTACGCCACCTAGCGTACTTTCCTGCCTGGGCCTTTACTCCTCAGGTTTCAATAAATCCATTTAGGTGTCTGAATATTTGACCCCACATTACAAACGAAGCCTATAGATAGAACTACTGGGCTCTCGAAAACAACGAAGTATGACGTGTTGGTTATTTACATGACCATAAAAAATAGAAGTATGAAACCTTGAAATTCCGACAAATTATTTAGTTATTTCTATTTGCTTCTACAATTTGTGTTCGTGCCATTTATAACATCTTACGATATTTAAAATGAATTTGGTGAGATCACAAATTTGTGTTTACAATTACATCTGAGGTAAATTTGTATTACATCTTTGATATCTAAAAGTAATAACGGAGAAAAAGAAATATTTGCTGGTCCGAACCATAGGAAAGAGTTTTCATGAAAACTGCTGAACGGCCATCAAATTAACATTTTGTACATTTACTTTCTTCATACTTATTATGAAAGTATATACTTTGAAACTTACATACAAATCAGTTATGATTTCCTTATTGGCAAGGGCCATATACAACAGTTACTGGTTTGGATGAAATCTAATTTTAAATTATTAAAGCAGCAGTGGGACTTTTAACATTAATAAATATCCAGTGTAAATCACATGACGGATGGTTAACTCAAAATAACATCCTTAAGGCAATACATACAACCATAGTAAATAGCTCTAGGACATATCTCGTCTTAACCACACTTGGCACATACCGTCTTTTTTTTTTTTTTTTTTCAAAAATGAGTTATCCAGCAATTCCAGCTGTGTTTGCAGAAAGTTTTATTTTATTTGCTACACTGCGAATGAATGAACGACTCGTATACTCTACTCATGCGAAAAAGTGAGTAATGCCACTTACACTGGTGTGCATCGAAAGCTTGGAACAAAACCAGTGAACAAAATCTCTGAAGACAGATTGCAACATACGCCAAAACACACAAAAAGGTAGAGTAGTAAGAATTCAGAGTTGTATGTGCTGTAATCTTAGTATTGGATTGTGCGAATGAAATGACAGCTTTGACGTCTGGTGGAAAGCGCATCTCAGCGACACAACACAGGGATCGACTAAGGTCACGCGTCTAACGTCACAAAGTCTGTCTAAGTCCAGCAAACAGATTGGGGTACCCAAACAGACAGGAGGCAATGTATTGTTGAACGGAGCCGTATAAAAGTGCACCATGGAAAAAATTGTGATTGATTTTTCTTTATGAATTCAAACTGGGGCATTCTATACAACCAGCCGCAAAAACTTTAACAGTGCATTTGCATCGTAGGGAGAATTGGGGAGCTACTTGAATAAAAGAAGTAGCGGACTGTGGCCATGAAAGTCAGACGTACGGCCGTAAAGGGTTGTCACGCCACCCAGTTTAGATTTTGTTATTTGGGACAGGAATGGCGAATGAACGAACCATTCGACGTTGGTTTGTCAAATTTCGTTCCGGAGACACTACATTGCACAATGAACCTCGTGGGCACCGATCAACATCATGTTCGGATGAGCTGCTTTGAAACACTGTGGAAGCGGACCCTCGGAAAAGTGTTCGTACCATTACAGACGAGTTAGGTATACAGCATACCACTGTAAGTCGGCGGCTCCGTGCCAGCGGTAAGGTGAAGAATTTGGACTCATGGGTGCACATGAGTTGGCACCGACAAACAAGAATCGCCGTCTGGACGGACACGTGCGGTTCTCTGAGTGTAAGGAATAAGCGCGTAGGTTTCCTGCATCGGATTGTCACTTCAGATGAAAAATGGATCTGCCATGACAATCGTAAATGGTTAGGACAATGGTTGTTTCGCGATTAACTTCAAGACGGTTTCCTAAACCAACTCTCCACTCACGGTAGGGGTTGTTGCTGGTACGGTGGACTATGGTGAGAGTCTTTCTCAGGCGTGCTGAAACCATCACTGCAGATCAGTTCAGTGCTGAAATGTACCGCAAATTTATCCGCAAGCATCCAACAATGATCAACAGACATGGTGTCCTCATGTTGCATTACAATGCCCGCCCAGATGTCGCGCAAAGAACGTTGCAAGCTCTCCATGAGTTCCAGTATGAAACCCTTCCTCCCCTCACTCGCCGTTTTCCCCCGATTTCTTTTCCACTGACTACCACCTCTTCCGGCATCTCGATCACTTCTTACCAGGGAAGACCTTCCCTGATGATCGGGCGGTGCAACATTCAGTTGAGGATTTCTTCACATCACAGATTCTAGACTTCTTTAACCACGGAATCCAAGCGTTGGCTGAGCGATGATAACAGTGTGTGTATTCAGACGGCGACTACCTGGATTTATCAGGTAATGTAGATTTTATGTTTTGGCATTTGGACATGACGCACATTTCATTCACACCAACCCAATATATACCTAAACGTGTTTATTAAAATCACTTTCAGTTTCATTTTTATTTGTTTACCTTTCATGGTTACATGTTCCATGATGCTTTCGATCATATCCCGAGCATAAATGTCACATGTCACACGATTAGAAATGTCGCCCAAACTACTGTAAATATTAAAAAAAAAAATGTGTGTGACGAAGCTATGTGACAAAACTACATAGCATCAAAGTTTCAATTTCTTAAAATAATTCCTTGGTTTTTAATGAAACTTTCAGTCTTCAAATTGCTCCCTGTATAATTACAAAAAGCGGACATGTAACAAGTGTGCTTTGAAGACGTGATATGTTGAATTCTATGTTAAGAACAATAGTTATTTAAATGTACAATTTATGACAATTTACGTACAATTCACATAGAAAGCAAACAAGTCAATGGGACTTCAGTTCCACATCCAGCACCACCAGGGCCATAATATGAAATGATAGAGGCTATAAAAAGATTTAAAATACTTCCAAAGCACATGGGCTAAGGATGCTTATAGTTAGAAATACTGCTACATGGAAGATATGAAGTAAAAAATCACTCAGGCTTGCTGATATCTTTGTTGGAAATTGTAAAAGAAAATTTTAAATTTAAAATGTCATCATTTATTTGTAAAGGTAAAATGAGATTGAGTTTTACAATACATTTAAAAAGCATAAAACACCAAATAAAGTCTAACAAATAATCAAAAAAGAAGTTTAATTAAATAGTTTGGTTATGTATCATAAACATGCTTCGTGATATGGAGTGTTTAGAATCATAGTGTAAATGAGAGATTTAAACATGCCGTGCTTGTGTTCTCTTGTAATAAGTAAACCATCATTGCCAGATGGCATCCTTATTCACAAATAAAATTAATATTAAAACAGAGGCAGGATATCAATTTTTTTAGCACGCATATAGTCAACATCTATCTTAGAATAATGTTGGTTACACACGTACGAGATCCTATTTTCGTAAATTTTGTATTAGCTACAATTAAATTACTCGTGTAATGTAATAAGGAGGAATAAATTAGTAGTTATATGTCAAAACTACATATTTTCGTTTTTTTTTTTTAAAAAAATGTAAGATCGTAATTTCACGAAATTTACTGAAGTGTACAAGGGGAAGAATAAAACGTAATGTTTGGCAATCTTTTTACCGATCAAACACAATACTATATTTTCGTTAACCCAATTTCATATTCTAGACGGTTGTTATTTCTTGAAAACAATGATAGAATAAAATTAAATACAAAAATTTGCGTTATTTAGGTTAGATCATAGTTTCAAAACTGTGTCATGTGTGTCGTATTATGTGTTTAAAATTATTCTCCTCGTTATATCCACTAAAACACATGAGTGTCGAACATCCGATGTAACATCAGAGAACGTAAACATTATATATTTGAGGACAAGAAATAATGCTATTTATATGCATAGTGAATTCTGTTACATTTAATTTCACATGTATATAGTTTCAGGTCCAACCTGTTGCATAGTATGAGTTCCAAATTATTTATTCTGTTGACACGTGTGCATTTCGCAGCTTTCTTGAATGACAATCCGTAAGTGGAACCAATCTAATCACTAACTAATTAATTAACTCTATGGTTTAAGGAATTCACCAGTCCATCGCTAACTAATTAATGGAGTAACAAACGCTACCCATTGGACTCTATCCTGATCAATTAAACCAATTTTCAATACGAACCCCTACCTGTAGGTCCTCTGTAACATTATCCTCGGTTTCTTTCTATTTGTGTTCCCAGCGGTCTTTTTATATCCAGCTTCCTAACCTCCATCCGAGCAAAACGGTCGTTCCATATTTGCCATCCTGATTTCAATGCAATCTCTGGACTGCTTGATTAAAGAGTTTCATCCATTGCCAAACCTGATTTTCAAACACAGGCAATTTATCTTCATTAGCCAGCGTTCTCATTTGCCACTCATTTGTCAGTCATTTGGTTATCCTCATTTTCCATTCAAACAATCGCAATCGTAAAACATTATCTGCACACTAACCTTTCTGTATATATATTTTCAATTCTTTTCTTCTTGATAATAATTGCAAGGATAGGGGCTAGAAACATATGTTGTTTGAGGATAAGCGACATTTTGATTCTTCCGTGACCAAGTATTTGAAACCACGTTTGAAAATTACCATCGCAACCTTTCCTAGTGACGGCTCATTGCTTCACATAAGAAATTAACGAAGGTAGAAATTCTAATCAGATATGTGTTTCTTTGCAAACCGTGACTTGTTTAAAATATTTTTGTAAAATACGGGTATTGAAAGGTGGTTTGCAAGAATAATAGTAGTATACCCGTCACCTGACCGCACTTTGTCAGTAGTCAGTATTTAATGAGAATTTAATCTAAAATTATGTGGAAAATAGCACGAATTTCCCGTTCCTGGTTGATAGCAAGTAGTCGATTTTTCAGGGCTGTACGATACGCTGTGTCTTCGTTTTTGTTTACAATGTATAAAAGGCTATGGCCCCTTTTTACAACCCCTATTTATAAAATGCTACGGCCCCTTTTTTAAACCCCTATTTTTCAACCCCACAGAGCAGAGGAATGTAGGCTAGTTACGCCCTCCAACACTATGAAACCCTTTTTTTCATCCCCTATTTAACATAGCAGAAATTCCAAAGGCTACGGTCCATCCCAGGTTACGGCACCTTTTTTCCAACCCCTATTGTACGATGCTTTTTTCCAGCCCCTATTTAACATAACAGAAATTACACAGGAATACCTAACCCACATAGGAGTGCACAATAGCAGAGATGCCATAAAAGGGTACGAAACTCTTTTTCAACCCTAAAAAAACAACTCCTATTTAACATAGCAGAGATTACCTAGCCATTATACCAACGCACGATAGCAGAGATTATAACTACAGCTACGAACACATTTTAGACCAGATACACCGGAATTTAGGCTATTTAACCTAACACAGATTACTACCCGTAGTGCACAACCACTATCTACCATAGCAGAGATTACACAGGCAACGGGTTTACAGAGGCTACGGTCTACACATTTTCCCAATCCCTATTTAACATAGCAGAGATTCCATAAAAGGCTAAAAACTATGAAAGGCTACGAACCATTTTTCAGCTCTATTTAACATAGCAGTGAACAATACCAAAAGGTTACGAAGCTCTTTTTTGCAACCCTTATTTAACATACCAGAGATTTCCACTCACACCTAGAAATTACAACAGTTTCTATACCACATAGTACACCAGTGCACGATAGCAGAAATTACACACATACACAGGAATATATGTTAGCTAACCCCACATAGTACAGCAGTGCACAATAGCATGGAAGGGTACGAAGCTCTCTTTAACATAGCAGAGATTACATGTCCTCTAGGTTAGAGATTACAGCACAAATCTGAAGTCAGTTTCTATACCACACCCTACAACCAAGAGTCACTACCTGGGTCCTAGTCAAAGGTCAAATATTTTAACCGTTTATATCTCGTAAACAGCTATACATATTGAAATTCTGTTTTCACATTTGGTAAGAGGGCATCGAAAAGTATATGCGGACCTCGAGGCCAAAGGTCAAATATTTAACTGTGCATAGATCGTAAACGACGAGACATATTGAAATTCACAGTGATATGTATTTTGGTGTGCTAATGTCAAATCTGAAGTCAGTTGGCTAACTTCGCCCCCCGTGGTCGTAGAATAATGAAACTTATAATGCAATTTATTTTAGTCACGGGAATGTTAAATATGAAAACTGCATGTTTCTACCAGTTGCCGTTTCCGAGATATGGCGGTTTAAATTTTTCGAATTTTGCTCTTTTGGGTCAATAACTATAAAAACCTCTCAAATGATGTTATTTTTGTTCACGGTAATGCTGAATTTGAAAACAACTTCTCTCTACCTATTATCGCTTCCCAGATATGGCGGTTTGAATTTGTCGAATTTTGACATTTTAGACGCAGAATTGAGAAACTCGCAGATTATATGTTATTCGGATCGGTGATGCCGAATGTGACATTTCTTTTTTCTAACTATTGTCGCTTCCAAGATATAGCGGATCAAATTTTGCTCTTTTGGTCCCAGAACTATGAAACTCGCAAATTATATGTTATTCGGGTCGGTAATGCTTCCATAATATGGATGTTTGCTTCCACCTTAGTCTACACTCGTCTCTAGCCAAATCCACAAAACCTTGAATGCGTCTAACTGTCCACATATTCACCATGCTGCAGGAAAGCAGGGTAATTGTAATAATACGAAAAAATACTACCATATTCAGCATAAAAATTATAACTCTAAACCAAATTTCAGCCCAAAAGATGCTAACCTAACCTAAAAATAAATTAAACTGTTTATTGGGGTAGTTTAGTGATATCTCGTTCGGATTTTCACCTATCATCTTTTTTTAAGAATTTAAGATTTTTTTCAAGATCTACAAGATGGTATTTTTTCAGATTTGTTCGCGCAAAAGTAAAATTTTTAGAGAGGTTAGAAAATTTGAAAATTGAACTTAAAAAAACTAAGACAACAGTTGGGTCGAAAAAAATATATGTTATGTATTTTTAGTTTTTCTGTAACCATGAATTTTTTCAGATTTTGGAAACTGATAGAACGTAACCGAAAAATAATAAAATAAAAACACACCATTTTTGTCGCTTTTCAGACGTTTGAAATTCATTTCCTTGGCTCACAATGGTTCGTGGTGTCCTCAAATGTTTCCGCGTTAATTTAACTCATTTTTCGACGTCATATAATGATGAAATTTTGCACAGCGACGTAAGTCGGGTGACAATACAACATTCCATTATTACTTAAATATTTTTCTATAGGTTTACATTTTAGAAACATATGTTAATATTTTGTTGTTACATACTTCTGCATCTTAAAATAGTAGCCGACTAGCCTGCACCGGGGTTGAGTTTGTCTGGCTGCAGAACACTTTAAGATTTGCGCCACAAAATATTAGCTCCAGAGAAAAAGTATGAACACCGAAATAACCCGAAAAAATAATAAGAAAAGACATTCTCAACGGTGCAAATTAACCAGAACAACGCCATCAGCTGAGCACATAGATTGGAAATAAGACATGTGACCGGGCTTCTTACGTAACACGTGCACTGTAAATACAAGTCCGAATGCGCCGTTTGCCAGGTCACCTACATGGATGACTGGTCAAGACGTTGGCTTCTTGAGTGAAGGTCTGGGGTTTGAATCCCGCCCGGGACAACAACACTTTTTCTTGTTTTCTCTTTAAAAACTATTTTTACATGTTTATATTTATTATTTAATAAATAATTTTATTCATCAATGATTGAAAAGAAGAGCATGTGGCGCTCTCTCATATATAATCACTTTATCAATTCTGCAATTTGCGCGCCCCATGAGTTTCTTTTTATTCATGCAGGAACAAAATTATTTTTGTTACTTTTTAGCACGAATTGCTTAAGATAAAGATGTTTTTAAAAAGTTTTTTATTCCGACTGTCTCGACCGTGCAAATGAACAACACAGGGATTGGGATCAGATAAAGATAAAATGAATTGTATGTGTACCGAACCCGAGACATTTTAATAAAGAATCCGACGCATTGAACAGTCAATCACGAAGGCGACCTGGCAAACGGCACATTTGAACTTGTATTTACAGTGCACGTGTTACGTAAGAAGCCCGGTCACGTGTCTTATTTCCAATCTCTGTGCTCAACTGATGCCGTTGTTCTGGTTAATTTGCACCGTTGAGAATGTCTTTTCTTATTATTTTTTTCGGGATATTTCGGTGTTCATACTTTTTCTCTAGAGCTAATATTTTGTGGCACAAATCCTAAAGTGTTCTGCAACCAGACAAACCCTGCCCCGACGCAGGCTAGTCGGCTACTATTTTAAGATGCAGAAGTATGTAACAACAAAATATTAACATATGTTTTTTAAATGTAAACATATAGAAATATATTAAAGTAATAACGGAATGTTGTATTGTCACTCGACTTACGTCGCTGTGCAAATTTTCATCATTGTATGACGTCGGGAAATGAGTTAAATTAACAAGTCAAAATTTGAGGACACAACGAACCATTGTGAGCTAAAGAAACGAATTTCAAACGTCTGAAAAGCGACAAAAATGCTGTATTTTTATTTTTTTGGTTATGTTCTACCACAAAAAATCTAAAAAATTCATGGTTATAGAACCACTAAAAATATATAATATATATTTATTTCGAGCCAACTGTTGTCTTCGTTTTTTTTAAAAAAAAAATCAATTTTCTAACCTCTCTCAAAATTTTACTTTTGCGCGAACAAATGTAAAAAAAAAAACCTTGTAGATCTTGAAAAAATCTTCAATTTAAAAAAAAAAAGAAGGTCATCGTAGGTGCAAATCCGAGAGGTTAGGTTAGCATCTCTTGCGCTGAAATTTGGTGAAGAGCCATAATTTGTTATGCTGAAAACGTTAGTATTTTTTTTTTCACGATTGCTGTGGCCCTTTGTATCACAGATAATATATTGTGCATTAAGTATAATCCCAGCGTAAATTCGCAAAGCGATATTACATTTTCAAAAGGGTCCTCTTAGTATCTCTTTATATGTGAGTAGTAACCTAAATTAATTAGGTATTTGTAGTAGTTTTCTATTACTATTTTTCTAGACGCCCATTTTCCCGAATTATTGACGCTGCCTTGATATAAATTCCTAAAGATTGTACAATTACTTACAATAATTTACAATTGTAAATTACTTAATATACAATTATATACCTAGTATTACGAAGTTTTAGACTTACTATACGTCTTCACGAAAAGAACAGAAACAATGGAATGAGAATTGTAAGTTTTGCGATATCGATAAGTTAACAGTAAAGAGCACGTACTTTGAACACAAAGACATTATAAATACACATGGATGTCTCCGGATGGCAAAACACAACCATATCGATCACGAATTAGAAGATAGAAGAAGATATGCCAGCACAATGGACGTTTGGACTTACATATGAGTGGTTGGGAGGTGACACCGACCATCAGTTAGTGATCACAAAAGGGTCAATCAATATGAAATCGACAAATCATAAAAATGAATGAAAGCTGCACTACATTCAAAATTTGTTACTCTCTAAATGACGTCCGTAGTCTGTACATACATATAATTTAGAATATTAAGCAGTATAGAAGACAAGACAGTGTGAGGGGTCCCGGGTTCGATGTCTGGTCGGGGCTCAAAGTTTCGATGTTGACCCAGAATCATGAGGACAATTTAGGAGCTGCTGTGAGTAAAAGACAGTGGCGATCATAGATGAGAGCTTCGGTTCTCCTATCCCAACACGTCTGGTCAGCGTGGGAGCAGTAGACCACCTCCTCCCTCCGATAGAGGCCAGTAGCGGATTGAATATGGCTGTGCATTATAATTTTATATATATATATATATATATATATATATATATATATATCATCATATTCAGCCGTTTTCTATCCACTGCTGGATGAAGGCCTCCCCCTTTTCTTTCCACATATCTCGGTCTGCTGATATCCTCATCCATGTAGCTCCTGAAAAACGCTTGATTTCATCTACCCATCTTACATTTGGACGTCGTCTCGGTCGTTTCTTTTCTCTAGGAATGCACTGTAGTACATTTGTCGTCCACCTTCCATCTGTTCGTCTAGCTATGTGACCGGCCCATCTCCACTTCATCTTCTTCGCAGTCTTGATTACATCCTCTACCTTTGTTTGTGCGCGAATCCATTCATTTCTCTTCCTGTCCCTCCTGGTTATTCCTAGCATGCATCTCTCCATTGCTCTTTGTGTGACTCTCAATCTTTGAGTCGTTTGCGCATTCAATGTCCAAGTTTGGCAGCCGTACATCATTACAGGTAAGACACATTGATTATAAACTTTACGCTTCAGACACATTGGAAGTTTGCTTTTGAAAATAAAGTGTAGTCTTCCAAAAGAACTCCACGCCATTTTACATCTTCTATTTATTTCATCAGTCAACTTTGCATTCGATGTTTTAAGCTGGCCTAGGTAAACATAGTCATCAACTATGCCTATTGTCTCTCCGTTAATCTTCACTTCCTTCTTTGCAGCATGTTGGTTGTACATTACTTTTGTTTTACTTAAGTTCATTTTAAGGCCGATTTTCGAACTCTCGTTACTCAGTTCTTCCATTCTGGTTTGTAGTTCTTCTGCACTTGAAGCAAACAGGACTATATCATCAGCGAACCGTAAATGATGAAGATATTCGCCATTAATTTTAATTCCAACTTCATCCCAGTTTAAATTCTGGAACACTCTCTCCAGGACCGCACAAAACAGTTT